>CAUYRT010082990.1:0-27146 GCA_963574885.1 Lepilemur ruficaudatus
TAAAAATATGTATAGAAAAAATTAGCAGGGCATGGTGGTGCATGCCTGTAGTCCCAGCTACTTGGGAGGCTGAGACAGGAGGATCGCTTGAGCCCAGGAGTTTGAGGTTGCTGTGAGCTAGGCTGACACCACGGCACTCTAGCCCAGGCAACAGAGTGAGATTCTGTTTCCAAAAAAAAAAAAAAAAAAAAGAACAGCCTAATTTCTCTTTGGCCCACTAGCTAGGTGAAGTAGGTTGACCCTATTATTTTAAAAAAGGTATTTTGTACTTATAGAGTATGGGTTGCCTGTAAAGTGTACTTACGGGCTGGAAACATTTCTGCAGTGTTATGAATATTGTTACAGTGGTGCTCAAAGCTCATTTCTTGGAATGGCTAATTTGATTACTCATTTTGCCATAAAAATGTTTGGTCAGGGCCACCTTCCCTAAAGTTCTTTTACTTCTCTTTAAAAGATTGCATAAATCTTTAAAAGATTACATGAACCTCCCCTAAAGTGGTTCACTTCTTCGAAGTTTATCATACTTGAAATGTGTCAGGATAAAGAGAACCAACCGTTGTATTCATATTTAGAATTTTGGATTCTTTTGCTGCTAAGCCTCTTTATAAATGCCTTTTATATTCTATAAGGGAAGTGTTAATTTTGAATCTATTGTTTTATTAGAAAGAGAGGAACTATATAATCTAGCCAAGAATATTGGGAGTCTGGTGAGAGATAATCGGAAAGAGATGGTAGGTCAAAGGAAAAGATGGACAACATTTTGAGGACAGAATGTGAAGGACTGTATTGATATGGGCAGGTCAGATCTTGGGGCTTAATTGAGATGAGGGAGGGAAAGAGAAGACTGTGAGAGATGACTGAATCAAAGTACAGACCAAAATGGGAACAGGATAGGGACTTGGAGTAGGTCAAAACTTGCTTGTATGTTTTTGGTGTTGCTGGTTTCTTTGCTTTTTAGCATACTCACTGATTTTTACGTAGTGCTTTTCAATTTATTTAAAATATTCTAGTACTGATTACAGCATAATAGTCTGTAATGTATATGTTTGTAATTTAACTAAAACCCTATTACACTGTTAGTGAATTTAGGACTACCCTAACTGTCTGAAATATATCATTGAGTTTTCGTTTAGGAGCATTTTGTGGCTATTAGCTTTGAAGCCATCAGATTAAAGGTGCATTGGTACATTTACCTGATGAGCAACTTTGACCATATTTTTCATTTCCTGTCCCATTCTGTCTCCCTTTAAAGAGTGGTAAGTTCATTTTTTAAAGTATTACTGCACTTTCATCTACTTATTTTAATATATCCTGGAAACAGAGTTGATAGGTGAATTCAGAAAAGAAATCTGAATGTAAAGGTTTTATGTTAACAGAATCAAAATTTTACTTTGATCTAATGAACTGCTTATTTTCAGTGGAATGAAAATATCCCTAAAGTAACTTTCATTGAGGTGACTTTGTTGTATTGCTATTTGCTTTTTAAATTGTGGAGTTTTGGCTATAAATTTAATTCTTTGGTTTCTTACCCCTTTTTATTATGGGATAATCTTTTGGTGCCCTGAGTTGTTCTTTAGGTTAAAAATAAGTCTTTTTTCTGTTTTTTTAAAAAAGACTTTTATTTTACTTGCTATTTTCATTTGTATCTTCTAATCTTTAGAAATCTTCAGTACTGATCATCACATTTTCACAGTTGTATTTTAATTTAAAACAATGTTTTTAATAATTTTAATAATCCATACTTTTCAGTGATGGCCTGAAAGAACTGGGGAGAGCTCAGAAATGTTTTGGCAATGCCAAGCTAACACAAAGGTTTCCATAGAGCTTAGTCTTAGGTGTGTCTAATGTTTAACATTCTTCATCATTAACTCATATGAAAAGAAAGTTTACTTGTAGACTGACATCAAGTTCTAAGTATTATTATAGTTGGTACAATACTGATGAAGAAAGAATTAGATTTAAAAACAGATTTGGAAACCACAGTGAGATACCACTTGACACCTATTAGGATGACTATTATAAAAAAGAAAAAGAGAAAATAACAAGTGTTAGTGAAAATGTGGAGAAATCAGGACCTTTGTGTGCTGCTGGTGGGAGTGTAAAATGGTGTAGCTGCTATGGAAAACAGTAAGGTGGTTCCTCCAACAATTGAAAATAGGATTACCATATGATCCAGCAATTCCACTTCTGGATATATAAACAAAAAAGAATTGAAAGCAGAGTTTCAAAAAGATATTTGTTCACCCATGTTCATAGCAGCGTTATTCATAGTAATAAACATGGAAGTAACTTGTGTGTCCGTCGATAGATGAATGAATAAACAAAAAGTGTTATATATGCACAATGGAATATTGTTCAGTCTTAAAGGAAATCCTGTCACATGTTACAGTGTGGATAAACCTTGAAGACATGCAAAAATCATCAAAGGACAAATATTTTATGATTCCACTTATGAGCTACCTAGAATAGTTAAATTCGTAGAGACAGAAAGTAGAATGGTGATAGTAAAGAGTCAGAGGGACAGAGGATAGAGAGTTATTGTTCAATGGATACAGAGTTCCAGTATTGGAAGAGAAAAATGTTTTGGAGATGGGTGGTGGTGATGGTTGCACAACAGTATGAATATACTTAATGCCACTAAACATTACACTTATAAATGGTTAAAATGATAAATTTTATGTATATTTTACCACAGTTTTTAAAAAGGAAAAGATTTAAAAAATTGAGATTTGAACAAGTAGGAGAAAATTGAGTAAGGAGAATGCAATACAAGACATCATTGCCTTTTATTAAATCTATTTGGTCCAGGTATGGGGGCTTACTCCTGTAATCCTAGCACTTTGGGAGGCTGAGGCAGGATGATCGATTGAGGCCAGGAGTTTGAGACCAGTCTGAGCAACATAGTGAGACCCATCTCTACAAAAAATAGAAAAATTAGCTGGGCGTGATGGCACACTCCTGTAGTGCCACCTACTCTGGAGGCTGAGGCAGCAGAATTACTTGAGCCCAGGAATTTGAAGTTGCAGTGAACTATGATGATACCACTGCACTCTAGTCAGGGCAACAGTGAGACCCTGTCTCAAAAAAAAAGAATCTATTTGTGATATTACAGTACATTTAAAAGAAGAATCCTATTACATATGGGGTGTGTATAAGTTTGGCAGAAAATGATTCAGAAGTTTCATATTGGATAATGAATTGAATATAAGTTAGTAGAATATTTTTATCTCTATTCCCTCCCTTCCTTTCCAGAAGGCCTGATATCACATATAATAAAAAAAGACTGAAACATATTTCACTATGGTGAGCAACGATCAGACTCATGACTGTGGGTGTTGATATTGCTTACATTGCTGGTTTGGTAATTGTGAAAATATGTGAACAATTTGAATAGAGTTTAGATGGGACTTGAACATTTATTAGAGGATTGGAAAAATAAGGTCTATATGTTAGTCCATTTCAGCTGCTATAACAAAATACCTTAGACTGGGTAATTTATAAAAAGCATAAATTTGTTGCTCATAGTTCTGGAGACTGAGAAGTCCATGGTCAAGATGCCAGCAGATTTGCAGTGTGGTGAGGGCTCACTCTCTGCTTCAAAGATGGTGCTTTCTAGCTGTGTTCTCACATGGTGGAAGAGTGAGCAAGCTGCCTCAGGCCTCTTTTATAAGGGCACTAATCCCATTCCTGAGGACAGAGCCCTTATGACCTAATCACCCCCTAAAGGTCCTACCTCTTGTTCTGTTTTGTTTTGTTTTGTTTTGTTTTGTTTTGTTTTGTTTTGTTTTGTTTTGAGGCAGGGTCTTGCTCTGTCACCCAGACTACAGTGCAGTGGCATGATCCTAGTTCACTGCAACCTCAGACTCTTGGGCTCAAGTGATCTTTCTTCCTCAGTCTTCAGGGTAGCTGGGACTACAGGTGTGTGCCACCACACCCAGCTAATTTTTGGTAGAGACAGGTCTCACTATGTTGCCCAGGCTGATCTCGAATTCCTTACCTCAAGCGATCTTTCTGCCTCCCAGAGTGCTGGGATTACAGGTGTGAGCTACCATACCAGGCCCTACCTCTTAATACCATCACCTTGGGGTTGGGTTTCAACATATAATTTTTTGGGGGAGTCTTAAACATTGAGGCCATAGCCAGTGAAAGTACCTGAGATTGGGTGGGCACGGGCTCAAGCCTGTAATCCTAGCAACTCTGGGAGGCTGAGGTGGGAGGACTGCTTGAGCTCAGGAGTTCCAGACCAGCCTGAGCAAGAGTGAGACCCCATCTCTAGTAAAAATAAACAAATAGGTGGACGTCGTGGTGCTCACTTGTAGCCCCAGCTACTCAGGAGCCTGAGGTAGGAGAATCGCTTGAGCCCAGGAGTTTGAAGTTGCAGTGAGCTATGATGATGGCACGGCACTCTACCCAGGGTGCTGCACTCTACCCAGGGTGACAGAGTAAGACTGTCTCTCTCTCTTTTTTTAAAGGCTGGTCAAATGAAGCAGTGCGAGTGGAGAAGGAACAAAGGAATTTGTAACTGGTTGTGATCAATTAGTTGTAAACACCACTGCACTCAAACCAACCAGGACTCTGTCTCAACACACACACACACACACACACACACACACACACAACCTGAGATTATTAGGAATGGAAGCTTAATGGTTGCTCTAATAGGAGTCTTCACTATTCTCTGAGTAATATTTTATAGGCAGCTGCAGCTCACAAAGGAGTAGTATTTCAAAACTTCATTCCTTGGTTGATAAGAACATATGGCAAAGTGATGAATAATATAGCTCATAACATAGTATGTATTGCAATGAAAAAGAATAGGAAATAGTATTGTACTGAAACAATGTTTTGGACTCTATGGGTATCAGCAGTTCCTGGGAATACAGTACTCTGTAAAATTCATAAGCACCAGGGATAAGATACTGTTCTCAGGCCATGAATTGATCTGATGGAGGGTAGGAGAAGGGAAAGACTTCTCTCTGGAAATGTCTAATACCTGGAGATGGCAGGGAGTCACAGTGGTCAAATAATGAGTAATTTATATCTCCTTTCTTGGTGGTCTTTTATAACTGTCTCCCCATCACCACCTCCGCCTTCTGATGTGCCATATATATTATTTGATATTCTGTCTGTGTTTATTTTCTAAAAAAGTCCCATTTGAGGTTGATTCCATAGAGCATAGTGGTTGAGAATTGGTTGGTTAGGGATAATTTTTTCAAAACTTCCTTTACTTGCCCTGGGTGGGGCTTTTGCCTTTTTGGGTTGTTTGCCTTCTAGTTCACCATATTGGGAAAGAAAAGGTAGGAACAGTATGATTCAGAAATTGCAGCAGTTTCTTTAATTTCTCTAGGTCAGTTGTCTGGATCTCAGCTGTTGTTCACATAGCACCTTGATTTAACATGGCATGGATTGGCCTAGGGGTAGTATACATTGATCCTGTTCACTTGATCCTGTTTTTTCAGACTTGAGGGCTCTGAGTTGGTAGGACTTGAATTTGCCTATGGTTTTTGTACAGACTAGGTCATTGGTTCTCAGATTTTAGTGTGATTCTTAATGGCCCTGAGAGCTTGTACATTTATAAAAATGTGCCTGGACCTTACCACAGACCTACTGTATCAGAGTCTTCTGGGGTGGAGTTTAAAAAGTATGTTTATTTATTTACCTTTTTTTTTTTTTTTAAGACAGGGTCTTACTATGTTGCCTGGGCTAGAGTGCAGTGGTGTCATCATAGCTCACTGCAACCTTGAGCTCCTGGGCTCGAGTGATCCTCCTGCCTTAGCCTCCTGAGTAGTTGTGACTACAGGCATGAGCCACCATACCCAGCTAATTTTTCTGTTTTTTGTAGACACACGGTTTCACTTTGTTGCTCAGATTGGTCTTAAACTCCTGGTCTTAAGCAATCCTCCTGCGTTGGCCTCCTAAAGTGCTGGGATTATAGGCCTGAGCCACTATGCTTGACCTAACTTTTTATTAAGGAAAAATATAAACATATTAAAAGAGTAGGATAGTATAATGAACCCAAAGTACCCATCATCAAACTTCTCTAATTAAGAATTTATGACTAATCTTATTTTATTCATATGCCCATCCAGTTTTTCCTCTTCTGTATTACCTCAAAGCAAATCCCAGATTATTATTTCATTTCGAAATATGAAATGTATATATTTTAATAGATTCTCCTGTTGATTCAAAAGCTTTTTTTGAACCGATAATACATACATGTAGTAAAAAAGGATATACAGTGAAAAGTACATTTTTTCATTACTGTCTATTAAGGCAAAGAAACCCACAGTTTCTTTACGTATCTACAGATAATCGATGTATATGCAAATAAATGAGGGCCGTCCGGAAAGGATCCAGCCATTGTTAATATAATGACAATGATTCACATGGCTGGATACTTTCTGGACAGCCCTTATATACATATACAGGTCCCTCTTAATTAAATACACATAGTAATATCTATTGTAAAGTACACATTTTTCTGAATGTTGCTTTTTTCATATAATGATACTATCTTGGGAGTCAGGCCATTTAACAGGGCAAATAGATTGTCTTCATTCTTTTTAAAGGTTATAGTTGGTCCATGTATCAAGGTGTATTTAACCAGTGCCTTTTTGATGGATTTTTAGGTTATTTATAATATTATGTGTCTTTTCACAGTGCTGCAATGAATATTCTTGTACTGTATCTGAGTTGCCTGAATTTCTAGGTCAGAGGATATGTCCGTTTGCAATTTTGTTAAATATTGCCAAATTGCTTTTCCACCATCTGTGTATCTGTGGTATGCAGGGTTCTTTCAGACTTTTCCTGTCTCTCCTATTAATGTTTATGC
This sequence comes from Lepilemur ruficaudatus, assembly GCA_963574885.1. Taxonomy (NCBI): domain Eukaryota; kingdom Metazoa; phylum Chordata; class Mammalia; order Primates; family Lepilemuridae; genus Lepilemur; species Lepilemur ruficaudatus. The sequence goes on from CAUYRT010082990.1 coordinate 6,833, forward strand.
TTTCCTTTAAATCTATGAGTATATAATAGCTGTTTTAAAATTTCTTACCTGAGAGTTTTATCATCCATCTCTCTGAGTTTGGGTGTTACAGAAATAGTCTAAAAGTTAGGAAAATCATGGCAATGTTAAATTATTAAGGATAAGGTTGTGGAGCTTCACAAAAGTACGTTCGTTAATAGATGAGTTGATATGGTTAGGAGTTTTTAATGTAGTTTTGCTTCATTAAAAGATTGATAAATTGGTAGGGTTTTGAAATCTCTTCTGAGTAAAGGTACAGAATAGATGCTAATGACATTTTAAGAAAACAGATGAAATGGGTTTGAACTGCAGAATGTCAATTTGTGATTTCTTTTACACAGTGCACTTCAAGCCTTAATTAATCAAATAAGGTTTTGTAGCTGATTTCTTATCAAGGCCAGGTTGAATTAGGAACATGGTGGATAATGTAGAAGAAAACTTTTAGGAAGTTAAAAGAGGTATAAATCATGCTTTTAATCTGAAGGGCAGTGTATTTACTTATTCCTTTTGCCACACCTTAGCTACATGACCTTGGGCCAGTTACCTAGTCTCTCTAAGCATTAGTTTTCTTAACAGCAAATTGGGAAGATTTTGCTATGATTAAATAAAATATTGAAAATAAAGCATTAATTAAACTGTAGCATAGTGAGTACTCAGCATGTGGTAGCTTTTATTATTTTTAATATTATGTATGTTTAATATAGTGATGGCAATCTGTTGTTTCTGACTTAAAGAATGTGTGTTTGTGGTTTATTAAACTAGTAGGAAACTGTACAGTTTTAATATAGATTTTTAAGTTATGGAGAATGAAGGTATTTTGAATTAATTCAATCAACCAACATTTATTAAACACCAACTCTGTATCTTGGGCACTTTGTTTTAGATCTAGTGTGAAAGGCAGATGTATGCACTGACTATATTACAATGTAATATAATGTCCTGAGGGCAAATGAGAAGAATTTAGAAACTGCCATGAGAGCACTGAATGCCCAACTCTGCCTGGAGGTTGATTGGTGAGTGTTTCAGGAAAGGCTTCAGCAAGAAGGTATTACTTTGATCTGAATCTAAAGGAGTTTGCTAAATGTTCAAGGGTAGATGTGCAAAAGGATATTTAAATAAAGAGAACATCATGTAATGTTTTTATATCTGGCTTATCTGTTTATTTTTATACTTGGTCATTTGTATTAGGATTTTACCGTTAGGAAAGTTCCAAGGTAATTTTGTTCAAGTAGAAAAAAATGAGTCAGGCAGGCATGGTGGCTCCTGCCTGTAAACCCAGCACTTTGGGAGGCCAATGCAGGAGGCTCGTTTGAGGCTGGAGTTTGAGACTAGCCTGGGCAACATAGACCCCATCTCTACAAAAAATTAGCCAGATGTGGTAGCCCAGGTCTGTAGTCCTAGTTACTAGAGAAACTGAGGCAGGAGGATTGCTGGAGCCCAGGAGTTTGAGGTCACAGTGAGCTATGATTGAGCCAGTGAACTCCAGCCTGGAGGGCAGAGCAAGACCCTGTCTCTTAAAAAGAAAAAAAAGGAATATTACTTAAAGTGTAGATTCTATCAAGTGGTTGTTTTGACTTATATTTATGTGGTGTTGTAGACCAGGTAGATAGAACACCTGTGTCATTAACAGTTTTTTTCCATCAGTGGTACTAAGGAATTGTTCTTGTTGTTTGTGTGTGTGTGTGTGTGTGTGTGTGCGTGTGTGTATTTTTTCAGTTCCTGTACTCAGGTCAGCAGCTGCTGGATGGATTTCATATTATATAAATTCTAAGTTGATAAAATAAGGTCATAGGGAAGAAAACTAAGTATGCCAGTATAAAATGTTAGATCCTTTTTCATATGTACGTTAAATCAGAATCAAATATTTATAAAACCATGATATACTTAATGGTGATGTAGTAAGAATGTTTGTTATTTTACCCTCAATAACCTCAAATCAATTTTGAATGCAGGGATAAAATAAACAGAATGTCAGTCTTTGGGAACTTTAGAGTAATTTAAAATAATCTATTTTTCAAATATAAGTGAACTAAGGACTATTATTTGGAGGAAGTTTGAAGGAATATCCATATAATAAAATATAGATTGAGAAGGGAGGCAACATGAATGTAACTGAGTAGAAAGTCATTAACTTCTCTTTGTAGTATAATACCTTTTAAGATCAAAAAGTAATATATTTAGTAAGTAGAATACAGGATTAGCTGTTCATGAAATGGGCACCCTCATTTTATTTAAAATCCTGCCAATATATATTTTTAAATCTGGCATGGATTTTTTTTTCCTTCTTCCTGAGGCAGTTCTTGAGCTTTGGGTTTAAGGGATGTGACTATAAACTATGTTTATGTAATGTACTTTTTTTTCTTGTCGTTGGTTCATAAATTTTAATTTGGTGATAAAATCCTTTACTTTTGCAAAATGTGTGCAGTTGAAAGATCTGTAATTTTCCTTTTGGGGAAAAATGGTTGGCACAGTTTCTGGGGCGTATCTTAGCCATTGTAGCTGTTCTGTATTGATTGAGTAAGTGAATGCATTTGACTATTTATTCCCAGCCTTCTATTCAATACCCCAAGTAGCTGAAGCACTAATTCACTAAAATGGAGATATTAAAGATACTTATCTTCTCCAAGGGAAAAAAAAATCTTAATGGAATTTAATTATTTAATTATTTAATTATTTTACAAATTATGGTTTTGACCCTTAAAAGTTTTCTTCCTGAGATTTAAAATTAAAAAAGATTTTTTTTTTTTGGTAATATTTTCATTTTCTCTTTTTGTTTTGCAGGTATGGCCTCACAAGTCTTGGTCTACCCACCATATGTTTATCAAACTCAGTCAAGTGCCTTTTGTAGTGTGAAGAAACTCAAAGTAGAGCCAAGCAGTTGTGTGTTCCAAGAAAGAAACGATCCACGGACCTATGTGAATGGTAGAAACTTTGGAAATTCTCATCCTCCCACAAAGGGTAGTGCTTTTCAGACAAAAATACAATTTAATAGACCTCGAGGACACAACTTTTCTTTGCAGACTAGTGCTGTTGTTTTGAAAAACACTGCAGGTGCTACAAGGGTCATAGCAGCTCAGGAGCAGCAAGCTCAAGTGGAGGCACCTCAGATCGGGGCGTGGCGAAACAGGTTTAACTTCCCAGAAGGCCCTCAGCGATGTGGATTGAAGCGCAAGAGTGAGGAGTTGGATAATCATAGCAGCGCAATGCAGATTGTTGATGAATTGTCCATACTTCCTGCAATGTTGCAAACCAACATGGGCAATCCAGTGACGGTTGTGACAACTACCACAGGATCAAAACAGAATTGTACCACTGGAGAAGGTGACTATCAGTTAGTACAGCATGAAGTCTTATGCTCCATGAAAAATACTTATGAAGTCCTTGATTTTCTTGGTCGAGGCACTTTTGGCCAGGTAGTTAAATGCTGGAAAAGAGGGACAAATGAAATTGTAGCAATCAAAATTCTGAAGAATCACCCTTCTTATGCACGTCAAGGTCAAATAGAAGTGAGCATATTAGCAAGGCTCAGTACGGAAAATGCTGATGAATATAACTTTGTACGAGCTTATGAATGTTTTCAGCACCGTAACCATACTTGTTTAGTCTTTGAGATGCTGGAACAAAACTTGTATGACTTTCTGAAACAAAATAAATTCAGTCCCCTGCCACTAAAAGTGATTCGGCCCATTCTTCAACAAGTGGCCACTGCACTGAAAAAATTGAAAAGTCTTGGTTTAATTCATGCTGACCTCAAACCAGAAAACATTATGTTGGTGGATCCTGTTCGGCAGCCGTACAGGGTTAAAGTGATAGACTTTGGGTCGGCCAGTCATGTATCAAAGACTGTTTGTTCAACGTATCTGCAATCTCGGTACTACAGGTAAGTACAACTACTTACTTTTTGGTTATTTAATAAATGTTGAATTTCTGCTAAATGAAATATTTTGTAAGTGTATGTGGTGAAAGAGAATGCTTCAGTTAGATAAGGAAATAAAGATAAGATCAGTTTAGGTTTGAGGTTTTAAAAAGATTTTTAAAATCTAAGCGTAAAATCTGCCCAAGCAGAATAGAAATCTCCACTGCAGAGTTCCATGCCAAAGACATCTGATTATTTTTATTGTTAATAGAAGACATGAAGGAATGATAACTGATTAATGATGGTCAAAGAGAAGTCTTTAAATATTGGAAAAGTGTTTTTTTACAGTATTTTTAAAATATATCTTGGGACATTTCAGCACTTGAGAAATAGTTTATTAAAGGCATAATCATATGTAACTGAATATTTTGAAAAACTGTATACAGGTTGAATATCCCTTATCTGAAATGCTTGGGACCAGAAGTGTTTTGAAATTTGGATTTTTTTCAGATTTTGGAATATTTGCATTACCAGTTGAGCATCCCAGATCGGAAAATGTGAATGTTATTCGGTACTCAGAAAGTTTTAGGTTTTCAGATTTGGGATGGTCAACTTGTATGAGAATTCAAGCAGTTATTCTGATCGATGATATTAAGATTTAGATATGGCTCCCATGAATGTTTAGGCCACCTTTGCATAACCAGTTTATATGCTATGAATAATGCTATTTTGGTGTTTGTCCTGTGCAGAGAATTTAAAGAATTAAACACTTTCCATGTAAATATTGATAAAAGTGCTGCAATGTCATGGTTAATACTAGCCTGAAATACAGTAGTCTGAGGGGCTACCTAATAATTACCAAGACTCAAAATACCAAAAATTCATTCTTGAGTGTGAAAATGTTTTTGAATTCATAACTTAGTTTCATAATTTTGAGAATTATTTTCATTTCAGCCTAAACAAATTTATAGTCTCTGTATACTCTAGAGCCCTGCAAGGCCCAACATAATGGGCAAATACAGGATCTGCCAATATTGGTCATTCGTAAGTTACTAAATAGACAAAAACATGCAGTTTTTATTAGGAGTTATTAGAACATGAGGGTTATAATTTTAGATCCACTAAGGGGTAGTTATTTTCCAGTATTGCATCTGCCTTTGCACTGTACCTGATTGCTCTTCTTGCAAGTGTGTGCTGTAGTCTCCAGTACAAAATAAAGGGGAAATTAATTAGCTACTCCAAAAATCAACTCTAAATACATGCCTTACCATCAGTAGGTCATCAGAAGGAATTGTACATTTATGCTACTCGGAGTAATAAAGTTTATTCACGTATGTATTAGGAATATAGCTTGATTTATTCTTAGTGTATTCCTGATTGTATGGTTTTTAGTAGTAGAGTGCTAGATACTATTCTTAAAACTTTTTAGATCATTTAAAAGGTAATTTGCTGTTGTTGCAGAGTAGCAGCTCTTATTCATATCACATAATTCAATTTACTTGATCCACTGTGTTCCTGACATATTTTTTTTAATTTAATGAAATGCAAGATTAGCTTTTAGTTAATTTTTTTATGGAAAAATTATTTTAAAATCTTATTTAACAGCACAAGAAGAATAGTACTTTTTGATCCCTTTCCTTTTGTGCTCTATGGATTCTGTCTTAAGAGCTTTATAGTCAGCTAGCATGTTATATAAACTCCCAGGCTCCAGCTACTTGGGCCCTATATTTAATTCACTTGTTAGTAAATGACTTCACTTTATTTGGGTCTTGCATTATTCTGCATATCAGATTTAGCTTCATGTGATACCTAGCCTCCCTTTCTTTATGTGAAATATTTTAGATGAAAGTGAAAAAAAGCCTCATTTATTTTTTATACTTGAGAATGTCTATTGGTTTACTAAATGTTTCAAGAGGGTGAGGGAAATCCTTCAAAAAGCAATCTAAAATGGTAAATATTTTATGATACTGGTTTCTAGCTTTAGTCCTCTGTACAAATATCAGTGTGTTGGGAATGAAAAAAAGCTATGAGTAATTACTAAGTACAATTAGTAGTTTCTAATTTGTGTTTATATAAATTTCAGGTAAATAATTTACATTTCAGAAGCTATACAATTGCCATACTAAATTACAGGTTCTGTGTTTAGGGTTAAAAAAAAAAATGAGGCTCTGATTTGTAAACAGAAACTAGTGTAAGCATTTTGGTTGATGTTGCCTGGATAAAAAATTTAATGGACTTTATGAGTCAATTAGATCCAAGAGTTACAAGAGTTAGTGAATATTAAGGTAGATTGATGAAAATGTAGTATAGTCCTTAATCAGGTACAGTTTTAATATCTAGTGTAATTTTGCATGAAAAAGGCAAATAACTTTTACTCTCTTTCAATATTTGTACTTTGTTTGGAACCTTGCCAATTCTGGCTTGGTTTATGACTAGGTTACTTATAATTCTGATTAGGCAATAAACTAAAGTGTCTTATACTTGATTTTTCAATCTTTGTCAAAAATACATTGTATTAAAAAAATGAAAGCAGGAAGTGGAAACTTACCAAATTAAATATTTTTGAGCAAAGCATGGTGAAAGCACACATACCCTGATTTCCAAGGTAAGCACAGGCTTAAACCTGTTTAGATACAGGTAAACACAAGTTCATGGGTTATTCTATTTCTCTGAACTGTGTAACACAGAAATGTAGTAGGGGTATCTTAAAATAGACAGGGGACAGTGGCCAGAAATTGTTGACTACTATAGATGGTGAGGCTGTCTAGCTCTTGCAGTGATCGAAGCCAGAAGTACAAGTTAAGGGCATTGATTTGTTCAAGGTCAGCATGTTCTAAATTCAGCTGCTTGAATATGGTTTCTGTCAAGAACACATAGGGCTCTTGAATGCATAAAAGGTTTTAGCAGCAGAAGGTGCTGTATTTATGAGGTGTGGTAGCAACATTCAGGTCATGAATTTCTTTTTCCTTTTCTTTTTAAATATAGAATTTTAGCCTGTTGTTCTGAGTCATTTCTGGGCACAGAGACAGGAAGGTAGATTGTAAAGTAACCTGTGTAGCAGTTACATTCTTTGCTACTTTACTGAGTAATTTAGCATTAATTGTTACTGAGTTTAAAAAATGCTTTCTATTTTGCATATAATAGTTGACAAAAAAAGTATATAATGGTAAACAGTTTAGACATAACAGTTCTTGTTCAGGTCATTGTCACCTCTCATGCCTTCTTAGATCCTGAAACATCAAAGACAAAATTCTTGTAAGAAAATTAAATTACATAGAAAGACCCATAAAGTAATAACTAATATTTTATATAGGGTAGTTTATAATAGAACAGTTTGTATTTATACTGCATCACTTTTTCAAAGTATGTTTCCTTATATTTCCTAGTTTGTTTTTCACTTCTCATCTCTTGAGTTAGGTAAGACAATTGACGTCATTCTTATTTGATAAGTAGAAAACTGAGACTTATACAAGTCAGGTTCAAATTTACACTGTAGGTAAAACTCCACAAATTTTTTTTAACACATTTTAAAAAAAATTTTATTGGGGTAAAATATACATATATAATTTATCATCTTTTCCATTTTTAAGTGCATATATCCATGGTAATAAAAAAAATTTATATTCTTTTTTTCCCCTTCCTCCTTTCCCCCCTCCCCTTTTCTGTCTCTGAATAACCGCCAATCTACTCTTTATTTTCATGAGATCCACTTTTTAAAGCTCCTGCATATGGCTGGGCACAGTGGCTCACTTATACTACTGTTATGCTGTCACTTAGGGAGGCCGAGGTGGGAGGATCACTTGAGGCCAGGAGTTTGAGACCAGCCTGAGCAACATAGAGAGATGCCATTTCTACAAAAGATAGAAAAAGTAGCTGGGTGTGGTGGCCTGTGCCTGTAGTCTCAGCTACTTAAAAGGCTGAGGCAGGAGGATCCCTTGAGCCTAGGAGTTTGAGGCTGCAGTAAGTGATGCCATTGCCTTCTACCCTGGGCAATACAGTGAGGCTCTCAAAAATAAAAATAAAATAATAAAATAAAATAAAATAAAATTAAAGCTTCTGCAAATGAGTGAGAACATGCAATGTTTGTCTTTCTGTGCTTGGCTTATTTCACTTAACTTAATGGCCTCCAGTTCCATCTGTGTTGCTGTAAATGACAGGCGTTCTTTCTTTTTTTATGGCTGAATAGTATTCCATGGTATATATATGTGTATATATATATATACACACCACATTTTCTTTATTCATTCTTCTGTTAATGAGCAGTTAGGTTGATTCCATATTTTTATGAATAATACTACAATAAACATGACAGTGCAGACAGATCTTTGATATATTGGTTTCCTTTTTTTTTTTGGATATACATGGGCTGTCCTGAAAGTATCCAGCCATTGTTAAAATAAAGAGAAAAGTATACATTGCTGGATACTTTCTGGACTACCCTCGTATGCTTAGTAGTGGAATTGGTGGATCATATGTAAGTTCTGTTCTTAGTTCTTTGAAGAACCTCCATAATGTTCTCCATTGTGGCCATACTAATTTACATTCCCAACAACAGTGTGCGAGGGTTCTCCTTTCTCCACATCCTCACCAGCATCTGTTATTGTCTTTTTCTTTTTTTTCCCCTGGTGTTGCCTGATACAAGCCATTTTAACTGGGATGAGATGATACTGCATTGTGGTTTTGATTTGCTTTTCTCTGATGGTTAGTGATGTTGAACATTTTTTCATATTCCTTTTGGCCATTTGTATGTCTTCTTTTGAGACATGTCTTTTCAAATCTTTTGCCCATTTTTTAATTAATTTTTTTTGCTATCATAATGCTATAATTTTTTGTTGAGCCTTTTTTGGATGCTGATACTGTGCTAGCTACTAGGGATACAGAGGTGATTAGTACATGTTCATTAATTTATATGAGCTTTATCATCTAATGGAAGAGAAAGATAGTTTATTTCAAGAAATGCTAGGCTGTATGTGCAGGGTGCAGCGAGAACCCAGAGGAGAGCACTTTAACCTGATCTGAGGGGCGGAGAAGGCTTCTGGAAAGAGATGATCCTAGAATAATCCTTGAGAGCAGAGGAGGAGCCAGGATTGACTAGTCTTGAGAGATTTTCTCTCACTAACCCACCCTTGACCTATAAGGGCTAGATATTGGGCTGAAATTGCTGGTAATTTCTTTTCTATATCATAAAATAGTTATTTTTTGTTGGGGAATCTTTAGTAGAGAAATGTAAAATTGTCTACTGAGTTTAGTTTTAATAGTTTGTTTTTCTTACCATGTTGTGATTTAATTGATGTTTTAATAGAAGGTTAGGAAATTCTGTAGTGAACTGGTTTTCAATGCTATACATTATGACTGCAGACATAGCACTTTACTACATAAAGTGCTTTACATAGACATAGATTACTACATATATCAGACCTTCTATTAACAATTCTGGCAGAGCTCTTAAAGTTTTCTTTTTTTAAGTTTTATTGAGAATAATTCACATACCTTGAACTTCACCCATTTAAAGTGTACGATTCGATAGCTTTGAATATAGTCACTGTTGTGCATCCATCAGCACAATTTTAGAACGTTTACATTACCCCAAAAGAAACCTCTACACCCCTTAGCCATTGTTCCTCACTTTTTCCACCGCCCCCAGGCCTAGGCAACCACTAATCTACTTTGTGTTTGTGTAGATTTGCCTATTCTGGACCTGCCATATAAGTGTAATCATGTAATATATGGTTCTTTTGGCTGCCTTTTTTTCACTTAGTATAATGTTTTCAAGATTTATCCATGTTGTAGGATGTATCAGTACTTAATTTCTTTTTATTGCTAAATAATATTTCATTGTATAGATACACCATATCTTATGTATCCATTCATCACTTGATTGGAAATGTCTTAAAATTATACCAGTAGAAGGATATTTGAATAGAAACGGTAATTATGGTCTATGATTAAGTCTTTCATTCAAAATATTTAGTGCCTGTAAAGTGTAAAGTATTGTGCTGAGTGCTACTTATACACTGAGGAGAACAAATATAGTCTCTGTCTTTATCGTGCTTACAATCTAATGCACAAACAACAAAAAAGTAAAGTTCTCTGAGCAAGGAGAGAGAATAACAGGAGGGAGTTAAACCTTTTTGTTTGTTTGTTTCTTGTTTTTTTATTTTAACTTTGAAATATTTTTTTGTCTTTTTTTTTGAGACAGAGTCTCACTCTGTTCCCCGGGCTAGAGTGCCGTGGCGTCAGCCTAGCTCATAGCGACCTCAAACTCTTGGGTTCAAGCGATCCTCCTGCCTCAGCCTCCCAAGTAGCTAGGACTACAGGCATGTGCCACCATGCCCAGCTAATTTTTTCTGTATATTTTTAGTTGTCTAGCTAATTTCTTTGTATATTTTTAGTAGAGATGGGGTCTCTTTCTTGCTCAGGCTGGTCTCGAACTCCTGAGCTCAAACGATCTGCCCGCCTCAGCCTCCTAGAGTGCTCAGAGTGCTAGGATTACAGGCGTGAGCCACCGCGCCCAGCCTGAAATACTTTTTGATTTACTAAATAAAAAAATAAATTTAGACATATGAAAAAGTTGTAAAAATAGTGCAAGGAATTTCTGTATATCCTTCACCCAGATGCCTCAAATGTTTCAGATGTTAGCATTTGACCACTCAAGTTTTATCACTCATTCTATTTCTACACACACACACACACACACACACACATTTTTCCTACAGTGTTTGCTATGCAGCCTTTTTACCTCTAAAACTTCAGTGTACATTTCCTAAACATAAGGACATTCTCTTGCATTACCTCTCTTGCATTACTGCAGTATGGTTATCAAAACCGTCATCAATGAACATTGATATTATTGATTTGATAAACTATTTAAACTATTTAAAATATTATTTGAGGAAATTAAACACAATTTATTACTGTTTATTTACAAACTTTATTCAGATTTTGCCGCTTGTCCCAATGATGACCTTTTTTCTGGCCCAAAATTTAATCCTTGATCACACACTACATTATTTGATATGTTTCTTTAGTGTCCTCTAATCTTGAACAGTTCCTTAGTCTTTCTTTGCCTTCATGACCCTGACACTTTTTGAGTTGTACTGGCCAATTATTTTGTTTCTCAATTTGGGTTTGTCTTCTATTTTCTCATGTGTAATTCAAGTTACACATTTTTGACAAAAACTTCAGAAGTCATGTTGTGGCCTCACACATTGGAAGGCACATGATGTAAATTTGTCCCATTATGGGTATTGTTAATTTTGATCACTTGATTGAGTTGGTCTGAGAGCCATGTTTTTCCACTATAAAGTTACTAGTTTTTCTTTGTAATTAATAAGTACAGTATCTGTGGAGAGATACTTTGAGATTATTCATGTATACCGTTTCTTATCTTATTTTCACTGACCAATTAATTTGGCTTTAAGCAACTATGACTGAGAGTTGCCAAATGATGATGTTTTAATTCCATCATTTTTCTATTAGGAATTCTTCTATAAGGAAGAGCTTTTTCTTCCCTCGCTCTCTCATCCTCTCCTCTCTCTTTCTCTTCTTTCTGTGTGGACTCATGGATTTAAGTTTCATTCAATGGATTATAACCTATCACTTGTCATTATAGGTTTTGTTGCACAGATTATCCCAGATTGTCCAGCAAGAGCCTCCTTAAGCTTGCTCCAGTATCCCCGTGATATGGCCCCCATCCTTCCTTCAGGGCTTAATTTCTGGCACCACAAGGTGTTCTGACTTACCTTGTACTTTTCTTGCCCCATGCCTTGGGATTGGCCATTTCCTTAAGGAGCTCCTGTTCCTTTTATTGGAGAATGATGTTTAGAAAACAAGATGTAGACACGAGTGCTGGGTATGCTCATTGGTGGTACTAGGGTATTACTGCTTTTAGGCCCTTTCAGTGGCAACGCTAGAAAATACACAGGCACACCTCATTTTATTGTGCGTGACAGATATTGTGTTTTGTACAATTTGAAAGTTTGTGGCAACACTGTGTTGAATAAGTCACGGTGTCATTTTTCCAACAGCATGTTGTAATCACTTCAAGTCACTGTTACATTTTGGTAATTTTCACAGTATTTCAAACTTTTCCATTATTAGATCTGTTATGGTGATCTGTCATCAGTAATCTTTGTGGCTGTTATGATGGTTTGGGGGTACCACAAACCACACCCATGTAAGTTGGCAAACTTAACTGATAAATGCTGTGTGTGTTCTGACTGATCCACCTATGGGCTCTTCCCCTGTTTCTCCCTCTCGCCAGGGCCTCCCTATTCCCTGAGATACAACAATATTGAAATTAGGCCATTTAATAACTCTACAGTGGCCTCTAAGTGTTCAAGTGAAAGGAAGGGTCATACATCTCTCACTCTAAATCAAAAGTTAGAAATGACTAAGCTTAGTGAGGGAGGCATGTTGAAAGCCGATACAGGTTGAAAGCTAGGTCTCTTGTGGCAAACAGCCAAGTGGTAAATGCAAAGGAAAAGTTCTTGAAGGAAATTGAAAGTGCTACTCCAATGAACACAGATGATAAAAAGCAAAACAGCCTTGTTACTGGTAAGGAGGAAGTTTTAGTGGTCTGGATTAAGATCAAACCAGCCACAACATTCCCATAAGCTAATACCTAATCCAGAGCAAGGCCCTGACTCTTCTTCAGTTTTATCAGGGCTGAGAGAGATGAGGAAGTTGCAAAAGAAAAGTTTGAAGCTAACAGGTTGGTTCATGAATTTTAAGGAAAAAAGCCATCTCCATAATATAATAGTGCAAAGTGAAGTAGCAGGTTATCCAGAAGATGTAGGTAAGATCATTGATGAAGGTGGCTCCACTAAACAATAGATTTTCAATGTAGATGAAACAGCTTTATACTGGAGGAAGATGCCATCTAGGACTTTCATAGGTAGAGAGGAAAAATCAATCCCTGGCTTCAGAGCTTCAAAAGACAGGCTTACTCTTTTGTTAAGGGATAATGCAGTTGTTGGTGACTTTAGGTTAAAGTTAGTGCTCATTTACTATTCTTTTTTGGTAGAAACCGGGTCTCACTCTTGCTCAGGCTGGTCTTTAACTTCTGACCTCAAGCAATCTTCTGGCCTCAGCTTCCCAGAGTGCTAGGATTATAGGCATGAAACACCATACCTGGCCTTGCCATTCTTAAAATCCTGTGGTCCTTAAGATTTATGCTAAATCTAGTCTTCCTGTGCTCTAGAAATGGAAAAGCAAGGCTTGGATGATAGCACATCTATTTACAGCATGGTTTACTGAATATTTTAAGCCTATTATTGAGACATACTGCTCAGACTAAAAGATTCCTTTGAGAATAGTACTGCTCATTGACAATGTACCTGGTTACTCAAGAACTCTGATGGGAATATACAAGATTAATGTTGCTTGTTTGCATGCCTGCTAACACAACATCTATATTAAGCCCATGGATCAAGGAGTCATTTCAACTTTCAAATCTTATTTATTTTTGTTAGAGATGGGATCTTGCTCTGTCACTCAGGATGGAGTGCAGTGGCATGATCATAGTTCACTGTAACCTCATGCTCCTGGGCTCAAGCAATCCTCCTGCCTTGGCCTCCCAAAGTGCTGGGCCTGCTTCTTAGAGATGAACAAAGAAAGTGGTTTATTGAGATGGAATCTGCTCCTGGTGAAGATGATGTGAACATTGCTGAATTGACAACAAAGAATTTAGATTATTACATAAATTTAGTTTATAAAGCACGGCAGAGTTTGAGAGAATTAACTCCAATTTTGAAAGAAATTCTACCGTGGATAAAATGCTATCAAACAGCATCACATGCTACAGAGAAATCTTTAGTGAAAGTAATAGTCAATTGATGTGGCCAGCTTCAGTGATTGTTTTCATTGTTGTCTTATTTTAAGATATTCTGTCCTTTATCCATGATTGTAATCCTTTCTCTGACACCAAGAAACTGGCTCTCATTATCCACAGTGTTATTTATTTGCTTAATTCTAGAATACATTTAAAGGAGTTTTGGAACTGTTCACTCTTGCTACTGCTACTTTACTAATGACAGTACAACATTTATTTACAGCTCTTTTTTTTTCTTAAGCCTTAGACTTGGAATATGTAGTGAAAATATTGTGTTCCAAAATTAGTTCTTTCCTAAACCCTCTCTCTCCCACCTTCATTGTAATTATGTTATTTATTTGAAATTCATTTAAGTTAATTTGATTTTGTTTGTATTCCATTTTTGGTCTCCCATTCCTTATTGATTGATTGATTGATTTCATTGTGTGAAACATTAATATGTTCTAAAAATCAGAGCTATATGAAAAAGTTACCTCAGAAAAATGTCACTCCCTCCCTTTATCACTTTCTAATTTATTCTGCCCAACCCTTTTTGGTAATCATTATCATTAGTTTCTGATTTATTATTTGTGCGTATGTGTGGGAGCATGAGGGGCTACATATGAGCAGATAAATATTAATATATGTTTTCTCAATTCCCCTTCTTTCAGTAATGGTAACATACTAGATACCCTTTTGTACTTGGCTATCCTTAACAGTGTTTCCTGGAAATCGCTTTATGGCAATTCATAGAGATCTTTCTGATTCTGTTTTTACTGCAGAATGTTACTTTATTTTGTGGATTGCCATAGTTTATTGAGCCACTTTCCTAATTACTGATGTAGTATTTTGCAGTTAAAGACAAAATGCAAGAATAACTGTGTACATATATGTTCATATAGTTGGAGATGTATCTTCAGGGTAAAGTCTTAGAAGTGGAATTATCAGACAAAAGATAAATACATGTATACTTTTGTTAAATATCACCAAATTCCTCTCAGTAAGGACTGTATAACAATTTACATTCCCACAAGCAATGTATGATAGTGCCTATTTTTCTATACCCTTGCCAACAGAGGCAAACTGTATATTTTATATTTGTAAACTGTATAGTTTATTAATAATTTGCATGTCTCTTGTTATCAGTGAAGTTAAACATGTCATATTTAAGGGTCATTTGAACATTTTTTAATGTGTATAAATTGTTTACATCTCTTGCCCATTTTTCTATCAAGTATTTGGTCCTTTGTCCCATAATTTTTAAGATTTCTTTATATATAAGGAGTTTCTAGGCCTTTATTTGTGATATATGTTGTATTTTCCTCCATTTTTTCAGTTGTCTTTGAACTTTTTTTTTTTGCCGTATAAAAATTTTTTTGTGGTTGATTATATCTATCTTTTTTATAACCTCTGAATTTCGAGTCATAGTTAGAAAGCGTTTCCACACATAGAAGTTAAAGATCATTTATTTACCCTGTTTTCTTCTAGTACTTATTTGATGACATTTTTAATATTAAGATCCCAAACCCATTGTGAGTTTATGCTTATTATTGGTTTGAGATGTGGATCTAAGTTACTTTTTCCCGAGTATCTAATTGGTTATAGGACCTACTTTATATTGGATGGATAGGAAAGAAGCTCTAAGGATGTCATACAGTAACTGAGACCTGAAGAGGGATCCTGCCATCTAGAGTGGATGGAATGAGAATCCCAGGCAGAGGAAAAGAGTATGTGTGAAGGCTCAGAGAGGTTGGGGAGATCTTGGTAGGTAAAGATTCTGAAAACCTGCCAGTGAGACTTGGATCTATTGGACTGGGTTAGGTAGTGGCGTGACTTGAGGTTAGAGGGCAGCCACAACATGGTTTGTGGTTTTGCTTTTAGAAGATCAGGTGGGGTGTGGTGTCTCATACCTATAATCCCAGCACTTTGGAGGCTGAGGCGGGTGGGTCGTTTGAGACCAACCTGAGCAGCACAGAGAGACAGAGACACCCTGTCTCTACAAAAAATAATTTAAGAATTAGCTGGGCATGGTGGTGTGTGCCTGTAGTCGTAGCTACTTGGGAGGCTGAGGCAGGAGGATCCCTTGAGCCCAGGAGTTTGAGATTGCAATGAGCTATGATGATGCCACTACACTCTAGCCTAGTCAGCAGAGTAAGACCAGTCTGGCTGCTATTTGGAGAGGGAAGGGGATGAGAATGAAAGTAGAAATAGGAAAACCTTTAGGAAGGAGGCCCTAAAGTGTAGTCCACAGAAAATAGGTGGTGGCTTGGATCAGGGTGCTGGCAGTGGAAAGAAATGGACGGATTTGGGATGCATTTTTGGTATTAATGAATGGTTATTGTGTGTGTAGTAGTTATTTTGCTTTTTACTAGAAACTCTTTTGAGTTTCTAAGGAGATAGATGCTTTGTATGATTGATTATATTTGTTGACTTAAATTGTATGTGAAGTTCGGCAAATACCTGACTTCCTTGGGCCTATTTTCTGACTTGTCAAACAGCAATATCATTGTAATTAAAAGTACATTTATTACCACTGTGTGTTAAAGCTCTGCATTAAAAAACAAAAAACACAAGGAACACAAAGGAACCTGATATTTTAGATATGATTGCCTGAGTCAGAGGAAGTGAAAATACAGCCTTTAAAAAACTGTTAAAGCCTGGGCGGGGTGGGTCACACCTGTAATCCCAGCACTTTGAGAGGCTGAGATTGGAGGATCACTTGAGGCCAAAACTTTGAGACCAGCCTGAACAACATAGTGAGACCTTGTCTCTACACAAAATTAAAGAAAAAAAAAATCAGCCGAGTATGGTGGCGCATGCCTGTAGTTCCAGCTACCCAGGAGGTTGAGGCAGGACGATGGCTTGAGTCCAGGAATTTGAGTTATGATCGTGCCACTGTGCTCCAATCTGTCTTCCCCACCAAGAAAAATAAAAAAAAATTAAGCTAAATTATAACGAAACTTTGTCTTTAAAGGTAAATTATCATAGGTTGACTTGTTTCATAATTCTTCAAAATCAGCGGTTAGTATTAAATAATTTGACATCTCCTATAATTTCATCCCCTGCACATTTTTTTTGGTTATATATAAACATTAACATATAATGTATTTGTTAATATGCTTTCAGTGAAAATAGTATCACAGAGTATGTTCTGTTGTACAGTTTGCTTTTGATTAACAGTATGTTTGTGGAAATTTTGTGTGTGACAATAGCATTGTGGTTATTTTTCAGTATTCCTTGGAGTTATATGCTGAAGTATTTACAAATAAAGTTATGTATCTGGGATTTTCCACTTCCGCCTAGTGGTAGCCATTTTGACGCTTTTAGACTTTTTGTTGATGCATTGATAATTTTTGAATTTGGATAGTGATTAGTAGATGGTAGTTCAAATGTGTGCATTTGAAATTTTGTGTAAGTAAAGTAAATAAATACAGTTAGATCTTAAATATTTTAAGAACTGTCTTAACTTCATGGTGAAAATAGAAATAGTTCATAATGTTTAGAAATTTGAAAATCCATGAAATATATTTGTAGTTTCTTAGAGTATGCTTTAAACCAGGGTTTTGTTTTTTCTTTCAGGGAAGGGGTGGGGAGTATAAACTTCAAAGTGTAAAATTCAAAATGTTTGTTTAAATAGAATTGGAATTTAATTTTTTATATCTTTAGTGTTCTAAGCTTCATGACAGCTTTTGATAGTAATATTAAAGGACTGACTTCCTTTAGTTTCATGATTGATTTAAGTCACTGAAATACTTTCAAGAGCAAGGTGACTAGCTAAAATACTTTCCAAATTTTAATTAAGTCCTCTCCTGTTCTTTACTTTTTAGGTAGTCTTAGACAATCTTTTATTTCCAATAGGTGAAAAAAATTTTTTTCAGATAGGGGCCTCACTGTGTTGCCCAGGCTGGAGTACAGTGGCTGTTCATAGGTGCAGTCATCACACATTCTAGCCTTGAACTCTTGGCAAGCAATCTTGCACCTCAGCCTCCTGAGAAACTGGATCTACGGACAGACACCAACCTTCTTCTGGCTAGAAAAATGAAAATCTTGATTATTGATGGTAGATGTATTGATGGAAATTAAAAAAGAAAGAAAACCTACATTTTGTTTTAAAAGCATTTTATTATATTATAATTTTAGAAATTCTAATGTTTTATTAGTGATTAGAAAGGAATATTAAACATATTTTCTAAACACTGCAACATAATATTATTTTTTGCATTTAGTTAAACATATTGTCAGCACTGCCCCCTATGTATTAGGAAAAGCGTGGACTACATTTATAAACTATACTGTCATCTTGAGCTGACAATTTGGTGGCCAAAATTATTTTTAGTATGAAAAATGTTTTTTATTTTTAAAACTGGTGAAAAACACATAAGATTTATCATCTGAACTATTTTTAAGTATACACTTCAGTAGTATTAAGTATATTCACATTGTTGTGAAATAAGTCTCTAGGACTTTGTTGTCTTGCAAATTGGAGACTCTGTACTCTTAAACAGCAACACTCCTTTCCGCAGCCCCTCGTAACCACCATTCTACTTTCTCTTTCCATGGACTATTTTATATAGTCTCATATAAGTGGAATCACACAGTATTTGTTTTTTTGTGACTGTCACATTTCACTTAGCATAATATCCTCAGGGTTCATCTGTGTTTCGTATGTGACAGGATTTATTTCGTTTTAAAGGTTGGATGATATTCTCTTGTATGTATATACCACATTTTGTTTGCCCATTTGTCCACCGATGGACATTTGGGTTGCTTGCACCTCTTGACTAGTACAAATAGTGTTTCTATGAACTCCACTGTGCAAATATCTCTTCAAGAACCTGCTTTCAATTCTTTTGCATATATACCCAGAAGTGTTGGATCATATGGTGGTTCTATTTTTAATTTTTGAGAAACTTCACTGTTTTATATATTAATAATAATCACATTATTTTACAATCTCACCAGTAGTATACCAGGGTTCCAGTTTCTCTATATCCTCACCAGCACTTGTTATTACCTGGGTTTTTTTGATGGTAGCTATTCTAATGGATGTGAGGGTATATCTCATGCAGTTTTGATGCATTTCTCTGATGACTAGTGATGTTGAGCATCTTTTCATAAGCTTGTTGACCATTTTCATGTCATCTTTGGGGAAATGTCTGTTCAAGTCCTTTGTTCATTTTAAAATCAGGTTATTTGATATTTTGTTGAGTTGTAGGAGTTTCTTTATATTCTAGTTATTAATCCCTTATCAGATACATGACTTGTAAATATTTTCTATTGATACCGTTCTGTGAGTTGCCTTTTTCATTCTGTTGATTGGTTTTTTTTTTTTTTTGATTGCACAAAAGTTTTTAAGTTTGCTGTAGTCCCATTTGTCCTTTTTTGTTTTTGTTGCTTATGTTTTTGGTGGCATAGCCAAGAAATCATTGCCAAGTCCAATGTCATGAAGGTTTCTCTCTGTGTTTTCTTCTAGGTGTTTTATAGTTTTAGGTCTTTTATTTATTTTGAGTTAATTTTTGTATATGATGTAAAATAAAGATCCAGTTTATTCTTTTGCATGTGAATATCCAGTTTTTCAAGAGATTGTTCTTTCCTTATTGAGTGGCCTTGTATCCTTGTTGAATATCATTTGATTCTATATGCAAGGATTTATTTCTGGGCTCTTTATTCTGTTGTCTATTTGTCTATCTTTATGCTGGTGTACCACACTGTTATGATTACTGTAGATTAGTAATATGTTTTGAAATCAGGAAATATGAGCCCTCTGACTTTTTTCTTTTTCAAAATTTCTTTGGCTGCTCTGGAGTCGCATGGAGATGTTTTTATTTATATAATCTTTTCCCCCCAAATTTGATGGACAATTGAGAATTTTAGTGTTAAAGCTATCTTTAATATATGTCAGAATTGAAGAATGTAGATTGACCAATGGTCAATAAGCAGTGTGTTTTACTATTATCATTTTGATTCATCTTCCCCTTTCAGCTTTGTAGTGCAGTTTTGCCCTCAGGGCATCCCATGTCTTAATAATATTTTCCAAACATGCTATATGATTTTCATTCCTATTCTTTTGCCTATGCATGAATACCCATGAGAGAAGAGATTCTTTCCTGTGAAAATTATATTTATTTATTGTAAATATAATTATATAATAATTATAATTATAAATAATATAATTATAATTATTATATTTATCATTCAAGGCTTAACTTAGATACTACTTCCTAATAAATCTTCCTGACCACTCTATATTCCCCCTTCTGAGTTATACCTGGTGGCATGGTAGTGTATTTGCATGTGGAACAGGCACTCACCGAACTTTAATGAAAGATTGTTTATTCTTATTGTAGATGACTGGAATGTATGTAGACTGACAGAAATTTCAAAGCTGGAAAGGACTTTTTTTTTGTTTTGTTTTGTTTTTGAGACAGAGTCTCACTCTGTTGCCCAGGCTAGAGTGAGTGCCGTGACGTCAGCCTAGCTCACAGCAACCTCAAACTCCTGGGCTTAAGCAATCCTTCTGCCTCAGCCTCCCGGGTAGCTGGGACTACAGGCATGCGCCACCATGCCCGGCTAATTTTTTCTATATATTTTTAGTTGGCCAATTAATTTGTTTCTATTTTTAGTAGAGA
>CAUYRT010082992.1:0-13632 GCA_963574885.1 Lepilemur ruficaudatus
TGTAGTCCCAGCTACTCGGGAGGCTGAGGCAGAAGGATTGCTTGAGCCCAGGAGTTTGAGGTTGCTGTGAGCTAGGCTGATGCCACGGCACTCTACAGCCCGGGCAACAGAGTGAGACTGTCTCAAAAAAAAAAAAAAAAAAAGAATCGTAAGTGAGGCTGGCACAGTGGCCCACACCGATAATCCTAGCACTCTGGGAGACCGAGTCAGGAGGACCAACCTGAGCAATGGTGAGACCCCATCTCTACTAAAAATGGAATAAATTAGCCGGGCATCATGGTGCATGCCTGTAGTCCCAGCTACTCAGGAGGCTGAGGCAGGAGGATCACTTGAGCCCAGGCGTTTGAGGTTGCAGTGAGCTACCATGACACCACGGAACTCAACCCAGGGTGACAGAGTGAGACTCTGTCTCAAAAAAAAAAAAAAAAAAAAAAGAAAAGAATTGTAAGTGGCCTATGTGAATAAATAAATTATGGCATATTTAAACAATAAAATAATTACGCTGCTAAAAAGCCATAGGTATAGTATAACACGGGTAAATCTCAAAAGATAAGAGTGAAGGAGAAGAAACAAGTTGCAGAATGATATACACAAAAAAGATACCATTTATTTAAAGCTTAAGGCAACATACAAATGTAAAAGTCTAAAAACATGTATTGAAACTGATACACACCAACCTCAGCATAGTAGTTACCTTTGGAAAAGAAAAGACAAGAATGGGATCTGGAGGTTACACAGGGACGCTTCAACTAATCTATAATGTTTTGTTTAACAATAACATCAGTAACAAATATCTGAAACAAATGTGACCAAATATCTTTTTAGGGCAGTGAGTACTTGGCTATTTATTATATTATTGTCTGTGTTTCTACATGTTTAGAATAATTCTTAATCTAAACAAATGTAAAAACTAGTGATATAACATCACAATTGTCTAAATCACCATACAGGATAAGTATCCAAGCTAAGATTGTAACTGGTTAAATTATAGGGCTCCTGTAAAATCTTGATTACTGGCTCCAAATCAACATTAAAAACAAACAAACGAAACGTAGTAAGGTTCTGCGGCTTTGAAAACTGAGAAGCTGAAATATAATGCTAATCCTAGGTACATGCTCTACCCTTAACTATTGCAGAACTATATTTTAAGACAGTTCAGCACTGCTTTGCTCTAATTTCTAGCATAGTCCCAGCTATCTTAAACAAAATTGTCAGTAACATGAGTCTACTTTAACATTATAGGGATGTGTTCTTTTCTCTGTGTCCTCTTCGGGATTACTGCCTCTGTAGCCAATAGGACACTACATATACACTAGAACTTGCACTGACATTAAGAATTTTGGCATAGAGTACTTCAGGGAGAAAAGACAATACTTAGGAAATGGAGTAGCAAGGAGATAACAAATGAGGTTATAATGATATGAAATACTTACAATAGTAACAACAGCAGCTAAGATTTATACAGTGCTTGCTATGTGCCAGGTACTATTTTAAGTGCTTTACACTTAAATGTCACAATCCCATGTGGTTGGAATTGTTATTATCCTATTTTATAAATAAGGATAAAGGCAAATAAATGGTTACATGCTTGTTAAA
Source organism: Lepilemur ruficaudatus (assembly GCA_963574885.1). Classification (NCBI taxonomy): domain Eukaryota; kingdom Metazoa; phylum Chordata; class Mammalia; order Primates; family Lepilemuridae; genus Lepilemur; species Lepilemur ruficaudatus. The sequence continues at coordinate 1,597 of CAUYRT010082992.1, forward strand.
AGATAGAGCCAAGGGTTTGAATCTAGGCAATTTGACTCCAGAGATCATTGCCTCACCACCAAAGATAGCCTGATAATTCAACCACACATATTTACTGGACCCCTGCTATATGCAAGGCGGCATATAGGAAGCTCAAGGTACAAAGATATGACATGGCTTTCCTTTGTGTTTGTATCTGACTGATCACACCTCAAAGTTTCCTTTCACCAGTTACTATATCAATTTTTTTTTTTTTTTTTTTTTTTTTTTGAGACAGAGTCTCACTCTGTTGCCTGGGCTAGAGTGCTGTGGTGTCAGCCTAGCTGACAGCAACCTCAAACTCCTGGGCTCAGGCGATCCTCCTGCCTCAGCCTCCTGAGTAGCTGGGACTACAGGCACATGCCACCATGTCCAGCTAATTTTTTCTATATATTTTTAGTTGTCCAATTAGTTTCTTTCTATATTTTTTAGTAGAGACAGGGTCTCACTCTTGCTTAGGCTGGTTTCGAGCTCCTGACCTTGAGCGATCCACCCGCCTCGGCCTCCCAGAGTGCTAGGATCACAGGTGTGAACCACCATGCCCAGCCCAAAATAATTTTTATACCCAAAATACTTTTCCAAATTAAGGATAACTACTACAAAAAATAAAAGCAAAGCACCAATAGTTTAAAGAGGCTCAAAAATTAACCCACAAGAAGGCCTCTAATATGCCATGACAATGTAGACAAAGTCTACATATGCAGATGTTTAAATTTACATGAACTGTATATACATTTTTAGTGTTTTTACCATTTACAAACTGTAGTGATATAATCATTATATGAGTTAATATGGCAAGTTCATATGGTAAAATCAGATATAAATTGTTGGCATCTCCTCAAAAGCAACATTATTCATGCTTTTTAATTCTAATAAAAATGGTTGTGTACTTTTTTGAAATTAATGAAGCAGAAGAGCCAAGACAGGATTTTTGTCCTGCCAGAGTGATGAATGTATGAAAGACATTTTAAAACCTGTCTGATAAGGACAATATTCCTAATAATGGTCAAGACAAGATCTCTAAGATCTCTTATATTCCCATTTCGTTTTATCCTAACTCTGGAATTTTCTAGTGGCCAAATAATAAATTATGACCAATGAGAAAATGAGCTGACACATTCTACATTTGGAGTAGTGATGATAAAATACTAACTTGAAAAGTATGTGGAAATGAGTAACAAAGGTTAAAAATTATGTATTTAAATGTAAACAATATATTTTTGTAGACATATCACATGAAAAATAAATGCATACAAGCAAGTAACCAACCCTTGCTCATGTATCTGAATACAGTGCTTGTATATACCAGAAACCTGCAGAATTATCCTTGGCAAAACTTTCGGCATAGTTTAAAAAGTAAATAGGGGCAATGTAAAGAGATTAATGAGCCTAAAATTCAGTGAGTCTAGGACTTGAGCAAGCGCTACAAAAATTCAGAAGAAGAATACATAGTCCCTGTTCTGAACACTTCTTTAATGTCTAAGTCAGTGGTTATTAAACTTTAGTATAAATCAAAATCACTAGGAGAGCTTGTTAACACATAGACTGCTAGGCTTCATCCCCCAAAATTTCTGATTTAGAGGCCTGGAATGGGACCTAAGAATTTGCATTTCTAACAAGTTCCTGGGTAATGATGATACTGCTGGTCCAGAGATCACACTTTAAGAATCACTGGGTTACATCATTGCCTTACAAACAAATCTTGCTCATTCTAACTCTATTATTTTCAAATTCATGTTATTGCTTTTGCCCTTATCTTTATTTTAGGGGAATATGCTATGAAATTGAAACCTATAAGAATATAGACATAAAGCAAATTGAGAAAGCACAAGCCAAGCCCTAAAATCTAAATAACTCCTGTATGGATATTACTATGCCACATTCAACACAGCAATCTGGGCATACTTAGTATGAAAGAAAAAAGCCATGCATACTTTTCATAAACATAAATGACCCTAACATAGCAGAACTGCCATGAACAATAACCCTGAGTCATCAAGAAAAGATTCAAATACAAGTGACTCTTATCAAGGTAGAAAAAAAGTATTTTATATATTTTAGGGAAAAAAATTCATAAAAGTTGTATTCAGGCTGGGCACAGTGGCTCACGTCTATAATCCTAGCACTCTGGGAGGCCAAGGCAGGAGGATCCCTCGAGGTCAGGAGTTCACAACCAGCCTGAACAAGAGCAAGACCCTGTCTCTACTAAAAATAGAAAAAAAGTAGCTGGACAAATAAAAATAAATAGAAAAAAAAAATTAGCCGGGCAAGGTGGCTCATGCCTGTAGTCCCAGCTATTTGGGAGGCTGAGGCAGAAAGATTGCTTAAGCCCAGGAGTTTGAAGTTGCTGTGAGCTAGGCTAACGCCAGGGCACTCTAGCCCAGGCAAAAGAGCGAGACTCTGTCTCCAAAAAAAAAAAAAAGGTGCATTCAAAAAAAGTTCTAGCAATTAATGGGTAATTAACTAGAAACAATCAATCATCCAGATATTTGTGGCTCTTCCAAGTGTTACCCACAAAAAGACGACGTCACATGAAAAATGTGATCACTTTAGCTGAATTCTCTAATAATTTTTACTTACCAGTGGGAAGATCATCCATTTTTGCTAGGTCATTTTCTTCTATTCCAGGCATCCCTGCGTCACCACCTCGTTTGACTTGTTCTGCCCAATTAACAAAAAGATGTAATTCTATATTTTTTCCTACATAACTCAAAATGTTTTGAAGGAATGTAACAATCAGTTTCTAAAGCAATAGGCTACATTAACCAAACATATTTATATATTGAAATTTGAAACAATACAGATACCTAATCACATCTGAACTACAATCCATATAATTTTGTGACTGAAAACGTTCACTTCAAAATGGGAAGAAAAAATCAATATCCTATTAATACAAAACAAAATAATGACAATACCTTTGCCATGTGGAATATGATTGCTTGAGGGTTCTTCATTCTTATCTGCAGCACTCTCAGCTACTTTTGGAATATTTTTAGGTACTACTTGATCATTTACACCCAAGTCTTTTCCATCATTTGATTGAACCTTGTGGGCCTCTTGCTGTTAGATAAAGATTTAGGAACAGTAAATATTTTTCAGTTCAAATTGTTAAACCATTGACACAACTATTAATTAAATGTTCTGAAATAGTTCATCTTTTAAAACACATACCATAGATTCAAATTCTGAACACTTGGTTCCTTCTATACCACAGTTCTGTCAACTTCTGAACATTTAGAGATGTGAGATGTAATGATATTTTCTGTTCAGTTTTATACTTGATATAAAGTCAAGGAATTAACTAACACTTGAAAGTTTCTAATTATAGTAAATAGCCTAAAATGTTAGGCAGTTAATTCTCTTTGGCTATGCTGAGGGAGTGATTCTGAAAGACAGCCTGCTGAACACCATGGGTTGCTGTGGTGGCCTATACTTGCGCACTGTCCTGGGTGCTTTGGGCAGGGTGGGTTCTCTGTGGGCATATGTTAGAATGAAGGAGGATGGCACACAAGAGGAGGTTGGCACATGGGTCCTCCTTCAAGTGTGACAGATGGCTACTAAGATTGTCAGGCTTTCCCCTCAAGTGGAAATAGCAAGGGTGAAAAACATACAAACTTTTTCCTAGGCGTACTGGCCACCCAAGCATAACAAGTAATGACAGGACAATACACAGGTCAGCACTCCCTCCACCTTGTTCCTAACCATATCATCTGCTTGGAAACTTAAATCTTCAGGTATATGGTTAGGCCTAACTCAATTCTATTGATGGGCCAGTTTTGAGTCACCTCCATAGAAAATTGGGAGAGGGAAGGAGTCAAGCACACATGTTCCGGTTGCCATATATAGGTTGTATATAGGTGCTTTGTAAACTATACAGCACTAAGCAATGTAATTACTAGTAATGTTATAAAAATAGTGCCAAAAAAACTATATCAAATTTAGAAAAACAAGAGACAAATCTTAAGAATGTGTCGCAATAAAGAAGAAAGGGTGCTTTGACAATCTGGTGTAGGTATTCCAGTGTCCTAGCAGACAAAATCAACAACAAACGCTTGTACCATGCTTCATAGTTTACAAACTGCTTTCATCTCTACCCTCCAGTAGATATAAAGAATGGTTTTGAGAAAAACAAAACAAAATAAAACTGAGTCCTTTTGACTCCAAATCCCACATTTTCTGACAACTAGGGTATAGTTTACTGACCCTTTTTCTAGAAAAATTTCTATGATAGACATTTGCTTGGTTAATTAATTAATAAATTAACAAACAAATAGAAAAATAAATCCTTGAATATCATATATGTTTGTTTCATAAAGCTAACATTGGATTTGTCCCTATGAAAAAAGTAATTCATTTCACAGAATCAATTTGTTATAGTAGTTGAAGAACAGAAAATAAAGGGTGGGGAGTAGAATTAGGCAACTGGACTAGAGGGCAAGGACTGTTGTGCTATCCTAGAAAGAAGTTCTTTAGGCACCTCAATCCCTGCCCTGCCCTGCCCTACCTTGTTCATTTAGGGAAGGATAAAAGCAAGGAAGAACTGGAGAGGCATTAGTTAATAATATAAAAACAGCCTAGAATAACATAAAATATAATATAAAAATAATATAAAAACGGTATAGAAGAGCACAGAAAACTACACTGGCCAAAAAAAAAGGGAAAGCACTCCTCTGCCCCACGTGGGAGAAGAGAAGAGAGTAAATCTACCCCATTATTTATATACTAGGCTTAAAGACAATTGCAATAGCAAACCTCTCTTTCCCTTCCTTTTGTGTTCTACAATGTTCATTTAATCCTCCAGTGTCTCAATAATACTTTCTAGTTGCCCTCAATGCCTCTACTATGGTAGCTCACTCAAGTCTGTCTTCTTCCATCAATCTATTCTCACATCTCCTTCAAAGTACACTGCAGATAGGCGGCAGCTATTCTACTTTATAGATTCAAAAAATGAAATAGAGAAAAAATGAAACCCTCAATAGCCCACTATAAAATCATGAAAAAGCTATGAATGAAAACCCAATGTCCTTAACTTCTAGTCCTTTAGGTGAGATGCTGCCAGAGAGCAAACCAAATACTTTTCTCTATTAAATCTCTCTTTACTTCAAATCACAAGACTCCATACAAATCATGCCTAGTCACATAAGATTACAGGGTTTAAAAAATGAATCGTGTACCTAATGACTAGTAATCTTAAGACAAATTCCTTCTATTTCTAAAAGAACCTTCAAAATATATATTAACTTAAAAGGGACAAATTAAATTAATAAAAGAATTTGTCATTCATAACTATGTTTTAAGAAAGGGTGTCAGGGCCGGGTGTGGTGGCTGACGCCTGTAATCCTAGCATTCTGAGAGGCTGAGGTGGGAGGATTGTTTGAGCTCAGGAGTTCGAGACCAGCCTGAGCAAGAGCAAGATCCTGTCTCTACTAAAAAAATATAAAGAAATTAGCTAGATGACTAAAAATACATAGAAAAAATTAGCCAGGCATGGTGGCATGTGCCTGTAGTCCCAGCTACTTGGGAGGCTGAGGCAGGAGGATTGCTTAAGCCCAGGAGTTTGAGGTTGCTGTGAGCTAGGCTTACGCCATGGCACTCTAGCCTGGGCAACAGAGTGAGACTCTGTATCAAAAAAAAAAAAAAAGAAAAAAAAGAAAAGGTGTCAGAAAACAGAGATTGATAATAAAGGAAAAAGTTTCTCAAATTTTTTCTGTTTCTCAAATGCATAAGATAGGAAGTAATTGATTTTCTGTAAACTGTTATCTACTTTACAACCTGAGAAATATATTAACAATAAAAATAATTTTATTAATAAAAATGTCAATTCAAAATTAATTTTAACAAATTAAGGTTATATTTTTGCAAATGTCTAATTTACTCAGCAATAAAGCTATTGCAAATCATTTTTGGAATTAGGCAGGCTAGAAAACTTAAAAATATAATGCTTTATGACAAAAGTAAAATTTTAATTTCTAATTACCATGATTTATAATGAAAATATATTTGGATTTGAGTATATTTTTTAAAATTTACCTTTTGTTCCTGTAAAAACTGGTCTGCTAGCTTTTTAATATTTTCTTCATGTTGTGCTCTTAATTCCTTGATCTGTTGTCCACACTGAAAACTAAATTATAAAGTCATTCTTTTAGATTATATTATCTTGGATTGGATTCTCAAAGTTGTCTAGAAGTTGACACATACATTTAGAAAGATAAAACACTCAATCAATAGAGGAAAGTGGACAAGGAAGAACAAAGAGTAGACAAATAGCTCTCAGTCAAAAAATTTTAAATATTTGAACCTCTAATAGGGTACAAAGAATACTGATGGCTAATAAAGCTAATTGAGAAAACAGAAATTAGATGAAAACAATCTTTTTATAAATTGCATTTTTATTATTTTTACAAATGATATTTATAAAGAAACAATTGTCAAAACCAACTTCAATTACAGAAGAGAAAAACACTATAAAAAACCTTGAGACCAATTTATAGTATTAGATGAGAAAAGCTAGAATTGTGAGAGTTGATAATGAGTGGCAGAGGATGATTCACCCAATAGTTAGCACTTTAAACACTGTAATAAAAGGCTGACCCAGAGAATAATAGGAATGGAAGAAACTAATACAGAAGATAGAGAGATGCCATCAAGAGAAAATGAATAGAAGCAAAACACATAAAGATGATGACTTTCTGCTGGGCAAGCAGTCAAAGGATACAAATAGATCATTCATGCAAGAAGAAACATTCAGTTGATAAATACATAGAAAATGTTAAATTTCACCATTATAAAATGCAAATCAAACTTCTTATGTGTATATATGGTAGTACCTTATTCCTATATTAGCAAAATTAAATTAGAATTATAAGCAAAGTTGGTATGGCTATGGGGTAACATCTACATTATAAATTAGTACAATCAGTTTAGAAAGCAATAGTTTATCTATGCTGTAAGAGCAATAAAATTGGTCAAACATTCTTTCTGTGGAATTCTACATTTGAAAATAAACAGTAATGAAATAACGTAACGGGGGAAATCTTTTTTTACATAAAAACTTTTATAGCTATAATAGTCTTAATAGTAAAAAAAGGAAAACTCCTACAGTGGTCCCACAATTCAGGGAGACTAAAAAAGTTTTGTAGAAATACAGAATCAAAAAAAAAAAAAGAAGAAGTTTTGGTACATTAATATACTGGAATAATATATTACCTCTAAATATGTTAAATTTTTAATTGTACAGATACATGGAAAAGTACTGAATATTAAAATACATATATGTTAGTAGACACATATTGATGAACTATACCAGTAAGAAGTAAGAAATGGATAAACAATGCTTTAAAATATGGCAAATCCTAATTTTTGGTATGTAGCCCCCAAAAATACCTTTTACAGTAAAATTGATTAAAAATATAATAAAAAATTTTAAAGAGTGATTGCTATAAAGGGCCCTACGAAGTGGGGTAGAGATGTGAGTAAGAGCTGAAGTGCAGAGCAGGAGAAGCAGCTATTCACTCAGTCCCTCAGCTATGCTGGGAACCTCCCAGTGCTGGCTTCACCTTCTGGATGCCCCTTCAAAAAGAATCACAGAATCTTCTTTCGGTCTTTGCCACATCTAATTCAATAAAACTCAGAGCTTGTAAGATTTTCTGTCTTACGATGAACGCTACAACATAAGACAAACTCAACATGCCCTGTAAGAGATATTTTCATGGTGTTTAACATATCAAAATAAAAGAGTATGGATTTCAAAGAGCCATAGAAAGACAAAGGAAATTTAAAAGACCTAAGAAAATGAAAGAAGAGAAGAAAAACAAAAGTCAAAAAGGTAGAAATGAATTAGGTCCAAAAGTTGGACAAATATTTCAGATTCATAAATTTTTGTTGCATGTAGGATCTTACCTTTCATATTCTAATCTCTTCACAAGGTAAGTATTGTTCTTCCTATAGTCCTGAAGCTGGTCTTCTTGTCGAAGAAACTCCTGACGAAGCTCAGCAAGTTGCTCTATCCACACAAGGTAAGAACCAAAGCATCAAGTTTACTCATTGTAATGCTTCCCATTGAGAAGCTATGGGATGTCTTTTTAATTATACACACTTCCCACTTTTTTTCTCATACTCTACGTAAATTAAATTATATAATTAATATTACATTTAATTGCCTTTTATAATACATTCATGGTCAATAAAATTTAATTTTAAAACAATATAGCTTCAGGCCGGGTGCGGTGGCTCATGCCTGTAATCCTAGCACTCTGGGAGGCCGAGGCGGGTGGAGTGCTCAGGGTCAGGAGTTCGAAACCAGCCTGAGCAAGAGCGAGACCTCATCTCTACTAATAATAGAAAGAAATTCATTGGCCAACTAAATATATATAGAAAAAATTAGTCGGGCATGGTGGCGCATGCCTGTAGTCCCAGCTACTTGGGAGGCTGAGGCAGAAGGATCACTTGAGCCCAGGAGTTTGAGGTTGCTGTGAGCTAGGCTAATGCCACGGCACTGTAGCCCGGGCAACAAAGTGAGACTCTGTCTCAAAAAAAAAACACAAACACAACATAGCTTCAGTGGCTTTCACATCAATCTGAAATATTTTTTAAATTACAAATCTTTCCATATTATGTAGACATACATAAGCTCTAGGGACAGTACAAAAAAACTACCTATCTCTTTAAACATTTCTACTTTATAGCAGGAGAAAAAAATCATACTTTTTAGATAATGCTCATTATGGGTACAAAATTCAAGGTTTCTTTCTCATTTTAAATTCTATTTGCCTACCGAGTTAGGTGCCAATCACTTTAGATCTCACTTCTAGTTCTGCTTCTGATGCTAGCTAGCTCCACATACCCCAAAATTCCATTTTGAAACCTCATCATTTCTAGACTAGGGTCAAAAGTTTTTATTGGAAATGAATCACATCAAATTACAAGCTAGACAGTAAATTAAAACCTGGGCTAGATGTTCTTTTTTTTTTTTTGAGACGGAGTCTCACTCTGCTGCCCAGGCTAGAGTGAGTGCCGTGGCATCAGCCTAGCTCACAGCAACCTCAAACTCCTGGGCTCAAGTGATCCTACTGACTCAGCCTCCCCAGTAGCTGGGACTATAGGCATGCACCACTATGCCCGGCTAATTTTTTCTATATATTTTTAGTTGTCCAATTAATTTCTTTCTATTTATAGTAGAGACAGGTCTCGCTCTTGCTCAGGCTGGTTTCGAACTCCTGACCTTGAGCACTCCACCCGCCTCGGCCTCCCAGAGTGCTAGGATTACAGGCGTGAGCCACCACGCCTGGCCAAGATGTTCTTTTGTAAACATTTAATTCATTAATCACTGGCCACTCATTTTCTAGATTTTATTCTCTCATCATCTGAGACTACAGATGAAAGAAATGCAGGCAGAAAACAGTAAATGTCAATTTCTCAAATAGATGATTTAAAAATTAGCCAAAAGGGGCATGGCACAGTGGCTCACGCTTATCCCAGCACTTTGGGACACCAAGACGGGAGGATCCCTTCAGGCGAAGAGTTTGAGACCAGCGTGGGCAATATAGCAAGACCCCATCTCTGCAAATAAAAAATAACTAGCCAGGAGTGGTGATGCAGGGCTGTAGCCCTAGATACTCAGGAGGCTGAGGCAGGAGGACTGCTTGAGCCTAGGAGTTCAAGGTTGCAGTGAGCTAGGATTGCACCACTGCACTCCAGCCTGGGTGAGAGAATGAGATCCTGTCTCAAAAGAAAAAGAAAAAAAATTAGCTGACAGCCTTAGCAGTTAAGCAAAAGTCATATTAAGAAAGTTCTGATTTTTATAAATGGGAACAGGGGTCTATACTGTATAAGCAACAGCTATTAAGATTAAAATATAATATCAAAACATAATGTACCAATACTGCAATTAAAATATAACATCTATTTTTCATGGAAGGCTTATAGAATTAGTCTTATTCTAAAGGCACTCCAAAGATGACTGGAATATATGTTTTAATTTTAATTTTAATTTTTTAGAGGCCCACCTTAGCCTCCTACTAGGATTACAGGCATAAGCCACCATGCCAGGCTGGGGATATACATTTTTTTAAAAGCAGATATAAACATATACTTAAAATTATACACACGTAAAAAAAAAACAAACTAGAATAAAAATATATCAAAGTGCTATCAGTGATTATGTTTGACGGTAAGATTTTGAGCATATTCTTTTTTTCTCTACTTTCTAAATTTTACTGTGGAATTATAACAAACAAAAATTTAAGTCACATGAACATCTGCTGAGGCATATAAATAAAGCTTAACAATATGCATAATAATGTCTATTATATAATATAATAATTGGGTTTGAAAATGCAGTAATTCATATAAAATGTTTGTAGTTAATAATCATGTTTATATATTCAAACCACATTTTAAATTTCTCTTTTCATTCTATTAATTCTCCAATATGAGAACATGGTTGATTTATCATTACTTCCACCTCAGATAAAAGTGATGAATCTGTGGCCAATGTAGCCATAAACAACACAGTTATCTTATTACCTGATCCCTGCCCCCAACTCCTAAGATATAACAGGCTATGGGCCAGCAGAAACCCTGGCCCCAGCTATGAATGCTGATTCTATACAGACAATGAGAGTCCAGCAGGAAGCAATGACAAGGAGCCTTGGAGCTAAGGGATAGAATTAGCCAGTTCAGCAAATCTGTTCCCAGGCTAGATAGGTTCTAGAACACAAAGCTACTGCAATATATAAACCGACATAAATAAATAAATAATCAGCAATTGGAAAAGACTCCAATCAGTGATCTCTAGGGCTCATTCTTATCAGGAGAAAGGGAAGAAAAAGACTATAAATCCCTTCTGATACAGGCTTCTTTTCCCTACACTGTAAAATACCTGAAGTAGCTTCAGAATTAACCTGAGGTTTAGTATGATTTCAAGATTTAGGATGGCTTCTCTGCCTCCATACAAAGTTTCCCACTGATATTTGAAATTCCTTTTTTTGGAAATAAATTTTTCATTTATAATTGAAGATAAAAGACTTAAAATACAATTGCCAAAGAAAAATAAAACATCAGTATGAATGAGTTTTAGTTTATGTAAAATGTCAGATTCTTTCCTGTTTGAATACAGGGAAAGGATTATGAAGCAGGGAAGTAATAATGGTGCTTTCAGTGGGTCAAAACAAACACTTACAAGGAGAAAAGTAAGTAGACCAGAAAGCAAAATAAAGACAAAATTTTTCTATATTGCAATTTTACTTTCAACTGATTGGCATGTGTTTTCTTTATATGAACTCAGATACTCTGTGCCTAGTGTGCTGCTCCAGGTCACCATAGCAGAATTCTCATAGTACGTTAACATGAGTCAGGTTGATGGTGCAGGATGCTCCATCTCTGAAAGTAACACCAGGGTATGTTACAGAAAGATATGGCTGTACTTCCTCAATTTAATTTCAAAAGATTAGGAATAGGTAAGAAAGAGGTTGCCTAGGGCCAACTTTTAAAGCAAAAAATGATTTACTTCTAGGAAATTTTAACTTCAAATTTTCTTTCAGTAACAGGCATAAAAAGAACGAGAGCTTTTCAAAATAAATCTATGTATAGTAGTATGTTAATTTATTATTTCAGGGACTAAAAAAATAACTCTCATTCCTTTTATTTCTAAGAAAATATTAATCACCATAAATATCTATTAATTTCATCATATCAGGTATATTTCAAAGAAAACAGTCAAATCTGAATTTTAAAGTTGAATTGTCAAGAAGTTTGTTTCAGTAGAAATTGTTCCCAAGGTGCAAAAGTCATATTAAAGAAATTCAATCTTGGGCCGGGCGCGGTGGCTCACGCCTGTAATCCTAGCACTCTGGGAGGCCGAGGCGGGCGGATCGCTGGAGGTCAGGAGTTCGAAACCAGCCTGAGCAAGAGTGAGACCCCGTCTCTACTATAAATAGAAAGAAAGAAATTCATTGGCCAACTAAAGATATATATAGAAAAAATGAGCCGGGCATGGTGGCACATGCCTGTAGTCCC
>CAUYRT010082996.1:0-17761 GCA_963574885.1 Lepilemur ruficaudatus
TCAGGAGTTCGAAACCAGCCTGAGCAAGAGCGAGACCCCATCTCTACTATAAATAGAAAGAAATTAATTGGCCAACTAAAAATATATAGAAAAAATTAGCTGGACATGGTGGCATGTGCCTGTAGTCTCAGCTACTCGGGAGGCTGAGGCAGGAAGATCGCCTGAGCCCAGGAGTTTGAGGTTGCTGTGAGTGAGGCTGACACCACGCCACTTCAGCCCGGGCAACCGAGTGAGACTCTGTCTCGGAAAAAAAAAAAAAAAAAAAGGCAAAGCTAGTTTTGTAGGATTTGTGGCATACCAATTGGAGAATGTCACTTGAATTTATTAATATCTAAATTTCAGCAGCCGTATTTTGAGCTTTAGATATTTGATGTTATTCTTAAGATTGTTAATGTCTGCTTGGTTATAACCCATTCTATAAAAGTTTTGTGTTATTAAAATTGTTATTATCACTGATTAATGGTTGATTTTAAAGCTAAGGAGCATTTCATTTTCTTGTGTGTATGTTTATTTCCTTATTCTTAATTTTTTCTTTTTTCATCTCTTTATTTTTTTATTTTCTTTAAGGGAGGTACATTTTCTTGTGTATATGTTTAAGTGTTAAATACATCATCAATCAATAGCATTTATTGAAGTGGTGTATTTTAAGTTATTATTTTCCAAAAGTTTGTGCTCAAGGTGCATTGAAAATAACTAGCAAATTTTAATTTGCTATAAACCTGCATTGCTGTTCATCATAGAATCTTAAGCTGAGATAAAATTTAAGAAATCATTTCACTTTTTTTTTGAGCTTCAGCAGGTTTTTACCTAAAAACTACCTGGAAAAAAATGGTATCTATTTTATTTTGAAAGTTCTCTTGGGAAGTAGATCATATCAAAGTATGCTTTTTAGAGTTTTAGATAGATATACTTTAAGTAGAGCTGTGATTAAAATACATCTTTTGTTCTTAAAGATTTTATATTTTTTCCAAAACATCAGAAAATTTTTTTCTGCTAAAAAAACCCTTTTATCTTTGCAATGACTTGTGAATTAGGTACTTTCTTGCCCCTGATGCATTGTGGAGATGGTTATAGGATATATTATAGCTTTTATTCACTATGACATGGGGTTGGGCAAGTTAAGTTTAAAATATCATATTTTGTGTTAATGTGCATTGTCTCTCAGGTCACTGTAAATCTTGGTACAGTTTCATTTCCTTGATCACAAATGAGATTTTGATTCTGTTGTCTTTTGCACTATGTTAAGAGTCTGTTTATTGACACTATGTGCAGAATGTCAGGGGATGAGAATTGTAATGATAGAGAAGGTCTGGGAGCCTATTTAGGCCTAACTCCCACTCTAAACAGGTAACTTGTTTGCCCTCTTCTTCTTTTTCTTGGTAAAATTCAAATCGGACCTGTCACCTCCCTGCTTAAAATTCTATAATGCTTCCCACTTATCTGTAGGAGCAAGTTCCCATCCCTTAGTGTGGCCCGCAACACCCCACACAGTTTGCCACCATCCCACCTGCCTGGTCTCTTCTGTGGCCGTTCTGCATTGCCAGAGAAAGGAATATATTCTAAGGCAAAGAGTTTTGTTTTGGAGCCAGGAAGACTTGAGTTAAGATGCTGGCATTGCTGATCACCTCTCATTGTGTGAACTTGTGTAGATTATTTAACATTTCTGAGTTTCACTTTCTTCCTCTGTAACAGGGGAATGGTATTTCTTATCTCACAAAATTGTGAACATTAAATGGAAAAAGGTGTGTGTTGTGCTCACCAGGGGTCTTTTTAAGTTCAACTAAACATGCAGACTCACAAAACTACCACAGACCACCTTTCTTGCCAGACGAGGCAGCATCAAGCATTCCTCTCAGCAGGGGCTGTGGAGCATTTTATGCAAGGGACAGCTCACATACCTGTCTGGGGATTCTTGTCTCCCCACATGACACAGTTCCAGGTACAAGGCACAAGATCTACATGAGGGAGGTACTGGAGCTGCCCTGGCTTAGAAGAAGCCATATGCCTTAAGCATCCAATATCTCTTGTAACAATTCTTGAGCATAGTTTGTAGGGTTCCCCACAAAAGATTTCATTCAGGGAAGCCCAAAGCACGGCTCGCTCATCAGACATTTAAGCTCATTCGTAGTTTTTCCCAGTTCAGGGAATCGTTTTTACTGTAAGCAGTGTTGCCTAGTGATACAGTCCATGTCTAAGATCTTACCTGGTTTCCAGGGTAACAGAGCTAGATGGTTAAACCAAAGGTCAGATTTCTCAAGCAGCAAGGGAAAAGATTTGTTAACCCTTAATCCCAGTATGCAACAGACCTAACCAGGGGCCTCACGTGTTATAGTTATTAAAATATGCTACCTCATTTTTTTTTAACATATTTAAGAGCTTACACTGTAAGGCTTACACTGCTACATCAGACAGTAAGAATACAGTAGTAAGGTAAACAGATACGGCATCTACCTTCATGTTGTTTCTTCCGTGATTCCCTTAATTTCTTTTATTCTCTGGAGAACTACTATTTATTCTTTGAAGGCTAGCTCAGATATTACCTCTTCTCTGAAGTCCATGTGCAGTCTACTCTGCTAGCAATTTTATGTATATTGACCTGAATTCATGGATTGGTTTTGGGGACCTATGAATCCCTTAAAATAATATGCAGATTTTGTGTGCTTGCAGGAATGTGTGTTTGAGGAGGGAGCTAATGTGCTTGTCAAATATTTAGAGGGATCTGTGCTACTCCCCCTGCCCCTAAGAGTTTGGAACCATTACTTTGTTATGAGCATGTATTACGTGTGGTTTTATTATTTGTTTATAGATCTATATTTCTTACTAGAACATGAGTGTCTAAAGAGAAGGGACTGTTTATATTTATATTTTGTGCCAGCAGAATGCCTAATTCACCATAGACTTTTAGGAAATGTATTGAAAGAATTACTTCTCAATATCCTTAACAGGCTCAGCAGCTTGATGATGCCAGTAGTGCAGCATATCCTAATTTGAAAGGGAAAGTTCTCCCTTATGTTAAACTAAAATCAGCCTTGCTTGTTCCTAGATCTGTTCTCTGCAGTTAGAAATTGTCTACCCTCTTCCGAACTAATTATTCTTTTATGAGACTCATAGGGGATTGGGGAATCAAAAAACAATGGTTAACATGGGGGAATTGTTAAAAAATTATACATTCACATCTTACATACTTTAACTTACAACATCTAAATGTACCTTAATTTGTTAGTATTCTGTTAGCAGAAACCTAGCAGATATCACCTTAACCAAGTTGATCAAGATTAACATCACCAATGATAAGTCACGTTGATGTAATGTACCCTCTGATATGATGTAATGAGAAGGGTACCTCATCTCTGTGGGATTCTTCCCCCAAGCTCATAACCCCAGTCTAATCTTGAGACACTATCGGATAAACTCAGATAGGAATATTCTATAAAATACCTGACCAGTATTCTTCAAAAATCTCAAGGTCCTGAAAAATAAGGAAATTCCGAGAAACTATCACAGACCAGAATAGACTAGGGAGACATGATAACTAAATGCAATGTGTTATCATAGATTGGATCCTAGAACAAAAAATAAAAAAGAAAGGGCCGGGCGCAGTGGCTCACACCTGTAATCCTAGCACTTTGGGAGGCCAAGGTGGGTGATCACTCAAGGTCAGGAGTTCGAAACCAGCCTGAACAAGAGCAAGACCCCATCTCTACTATAAATAGAAATTAATTGGCCAACTAAAAATATATAGAAAAAATTAGCTGGGCACGGTGGCACTTGCCTGTAGTCCCAGCTACTCGGAGGCTGAGGCAGTAGGATCGCCTGAGCCCAGGAGTTTGAGGTTGCTGTGAGCTAGGCTGACACCATGGCACTCCAGCCCGGGCAAGAGAGTGAGACTTTGTCTCAAAAAAATAAAAAATAAAAAATAAAAAATAAAAAAATAAAAAAGAAAGGACACTAATGGAAAAACTGGTCAAATCCAGATAGATAAAGTCTATAGTTTTGACAAATCTACCATGGTTATATAAGATGTCAACATTAGGGAAAGCTAGGTGAAATATATATTTGGGAACTATCTTTGTAACTTTTTAAAACTATCTGTAGCTTTTCTATAAATCTAAAATTATTCCAAAATTAAAAGTTTATTAGAATATAATAACAGAAGAACTCACAGAAGAAAGTTGTTAGGTGATTTGAAATTTAAGTCGTGTAAACCAAATTAAAAGGCAATAACACCAAAAAAATTTGTAGTAGGTCATAGACAAAGGGCTAATATTCCTAATATAGAATATACTTTTACAAATTAAGAAGAACATGCTAACACCTCATTGGGAAAGACTCACTGATCACAATTCATGGAAGAAACACAGTGGTCAATAAATAGGAAAATCCATTCAATCTCACCAGTAATTGAGAATATTTTCACTCATTACTTGTGGAAAGATGGAAAAATGATAGTATTCAATTGTGTAAAGAGTAAGTACAAGAATTATAGATTGGTACAGCTTTTCTGGAAAGAAGTTCACCAGATGGGTGATAAATTTTAAAATATGCGTATCATTTGTGCTTATCACCTCACACAAGATTTTTGTCCCAAGGAAATAATCAGATGTGTACACAAATTTTCTGTAAGAATATTCATCACATGGATATTGATAATGAAAAACTCAAAATCTAAATGTCTACTAGTGAGGGAATGATCTCAAAAGTTTTGACATGCCTGTGGAATTGAATGTTGTGGAGGTATTAAGAACCATGATATGGCTAAATACAACAACAAAAGCAAGATGCAGTTTATGTATATCCACTGATCCCAAATTTTGCATGCATATGTATAAATGTATCTCTTGAAAGGCTGGCAAAGAAATGTACAATCATGTAAAAAATAGTTACTTATATTTGGGCAGGGAGAAAGGATGATTTTTATTTTCTTCATACTTCTTTGCATTTTTAAAATTGTCTACAGTGAGTATATAATATTTTTATAATTGGGGGAAAATTAACATTGCAAGCCATGTGGTTGATGAGTTTCCTTCATCTTTCATGCTGATTTTATTAAGAAAATGTTAGGTTCATTTTGTGTTGTGAAAAATAGTTTTTCCTCTTTCCACTAGGAAGCTCCTCAGGATGCTCCCACTGCCGAGTGAGAACTGGGGAGCTCTAGTTGGAGAATGGTGTTGTCATCCCGACCCTTTTGCTAATAAACCACTTCATCCACAAGAGAATGATTGTTTTATCGGAGACACCTTCTTCTTGGTGAATTTAAGAACTGATTTGGGGCATCCAAGACCTGAATTATCCCCAGTGGAGATGCGCTGTCTTTCTTCCAAGAACCATTTTAAACCGGTAAAACATTATTTCGAAATAAGTGCTAATTTAGAGATTGGCTTAGATACTGGGTTCTTCAATCTTTTCTTAATTCAGGACTTGTTATACAGACTGTTCTAAAGGCCAAAATCCATTCTTTTTAACTGCCTTTATTCTCCAGCTCCGCTCTGTTGATATAGGAAGAACATATGGCCTTAAACTAAAACAGCCACAGGGGGCCTGGAGGAACAAGGAGCAGAGGACTTCTTCACGCATAAACTGGGGAGTGCTACTGTTTTACAGTCAAAATGCCCTACTTTCTTATTTTTAGGATAATATTTCATAATCTGGGTGCATTTTATCCTAAATAGTCTGATTTAAATTAAAAGTGCTCTCTTGCTCCAGGATATTTACTCTACAATTAGGCCCCTAGGTGTTTTACTGTTTCTGCCCATAGTCTAGACTTCTGCTGAAGTAGTAAATGCAGATGCCATCAAGGAAAAAGAGGAAATGGAGAAGCCCAGGAATGGAGATAAAACTAGTGTTTCAGGCTCTAAGTTGGTGCTTGACTACGTGAGATCAGGTGGCTGTTGCTATGTAAGTTGCTTTAGGGGGAAGGCAGTTTCTGTTCACTGCAGAGAACAAGTGGTTTACTTTATTTTAAAAGAAAATCAGTAGTGTTGGCTTGGCCCTTTTGAGAAATAATTTTCCTGATAGCCAGTCAATGTAGATGTGATTTAAAAAGTAATGAAAATCATTGCCAGAGAATCATTTCAACATCTGATGATTGGTAGGAATAAAAGCATTGTGTTTCAAATTTCATTTAGAACTCATTTAACTTTTCTAATAAGAACTGAGCTACTGCAGGAAATACCTAGCAGTTGGGAGGCTCTTAGGTTGTAAGCCTGTTCATAGTATTATTTTGAGGGAGATTAAGGAAATTCATCAAATATTGATGTTTAGTTGTCAGTTAAAATTATTTTAGTGTCTTATCTCTCACTATAAATGAAAATTTGTTTATCTAAATATAGTACTTTAGCATTCTATATTTTTAAAAGGTAATGGTAAGAAGTTAATGTAAATTTATAATTTAATATGATTATGTAAAATTTGTATTTTTAATCTAAGTTTATATACTAATGCTTTATTATTTTATGTTTTAACTTTTATTTTTTATGATTAAGCTATACATTTTAAATATATTTGCAGGGCATGAGCAGAAAAGGAGTGGAGAAAGATTAAATGAGAGAAACCGTATTTCCCTTTGCAGATAAACTGCACTGTATGCTGAAATATATTCTTCACATTTGCATCTTTATCAGTTATGCTGTGCCACTTATAAGAATTTCTCTTCATTGTAAACAACCATCTTATGCATTAAAGAGCAACTCTTCACATTTATACATTAAAGGTTTTAGTATCAAGGAGACTGTGGGAAATCATGTACTATCATGATAAGCTGCTGTTGACACGATTGTTTCTAAGTTAGCCTAGATGGAAGTTTCGCTTTAATTGCATATTGTAGCAGTTGAAAGAGTGTGCCTGTGACCAAAATAGTAACATAAATTTGGAGGGACTGCTTAAACAGTGTTCTCAAGGCTCCTGTGGGAACAACGCTGCTTTGTGCTATTGAAAACCTATTTCTCTATATCACCCAGTCTAGCCATCTAGCAGGGTTTTGAAATGTCACATGGTGACAAAGCATCCTAATGGTATCCCTTGGGAAACATTTTTTTGGTAAGACAATATCAAGGGTCCTTAGAAATTGAAACAACACAAAGGAAAATAAAAGTGAGGACAGAAGGCTAATCCACCTCTCCGAGCAGCACTGCCATCTCTCAAATATATTGATTTAATTAGTCCACAACAACGTCTCTCTACAAGGTTTGCTCTGTTGAGTTCCCACACTGTTAGGCTGCTTCATTGCACAACTTTATTATTTCCCTGAAGCATAGGTGAAGAAAAATGTGTTACAAAGCGGAGAATCTCTTTAAACAAAATTAACATGTTATAATGTTTTAATTAAAAAGATCTACTTTTAAAAACGACACAAATAAAGATAAAGTCTGACAATATTTTCTTCAGTACCCTTTTAGAGAGCACTTTATTTGAGCCTTGGTCAATGTGGTAGTATGTAGTTTTTATTTTCAAAACATATCTTCTGAAAATTTCCCTATTCTTACATTCATTTGTCATCTCTTGTGCTATTTTTATTGTCTACCAACATAATAAAAATTTTGCATCTTATAATAGGATCTCATCCTTTTATAAGATTCCTGATGTTATTCAAGACTTAGAAAGTATAGCCACACTGATAACTTTATTATGCTTTTTTAAAGAAAAAACAGAATTTAACTTTGATTATATTATTGCTGGCAAGTGTGACTGACAACCTTTTTTGCTTTCTTGGGGTACTTAGTAATAATTTATTGATTTTGGTGATTTGTTTTGTTAAATCCATAAGTGTGTCTTTTTTATGTATTCTTAGAAAAATATGTTCAACTTTGTAAATATTCACAAGTATAAAAAGAATAGCATTATGAACTTCAATATGCCAATCATCTTGATTCATCAAGTATGCTTTTTATTTTTGCTAAAATGATTTAAAGCAAATCTCAGTCATTATGTCATTTCATCCCTCTTTGTTTCAATATGTATGTCTAAAGATATGGATTTTTTTTTTTTTTTTGCATAGCCACACTGTTGTTATCACATCTGATAAAATTAATAATTATTCCTTGATGATATAATACCAGGCCATATGCAAATTTTATGAGTTGTCTTAAAAGTGTCTTTTACTATAGGTTTGTTTGAACATTTGGTTGTTTGAGGTAATTTGCTTTTTGTTGATCAGATTTTTAAATCCTGATTCCTCATGTCTGGTAAGAGTTACATCTTTTTTTTTTTTTTTTTTTTTTTGAGACAGAGTATGACTCTGTTGCCCGGGCTAGAGTGCCATGGCATTAGCCTAGCTCACAGCAACCTCAAACACCTGGGCTCAAGCAATCCTGCCTCAGCCTCCCGAATGGCTAGGACTACAGGCATATGCCACCATGCCCGGCTAATTTTTTCTATATATATTTTTAATCGGCCAATGAATTTCTTTCTATTTATGGTAGAAATGGGGTCTCGCTCTCGCTCAGGCTGGTCTCCAACTCCTGACCTTGAGTGATCCTCCTGCCTCAGCCTCCCAGAGTGCTAGGATTACAGGCGTGAGCCACCATGCCCGGTCCCATCTTATTTTAAAAACAAAAAACACGTATCCTCCTTCCTTGAAAGACAAAGCAAAATGTTCTGTGAGAGCAATTTATGAAATACATAACAGAGCATCTGACAAAAAATTTTCTGCTTCAAATAAAAAAATCCTTTTTTCTCAAGCACTACTACTCCTATACCCTGTAGTAGCTTTTAGTAAAGCCCGTATTTTTGGTAAGATTTAATGAGGGCAGTCAAATTTAACTTGTACGAAATAGTATCCTTTAAAAAGTATTTGTAGTACCAATTTGGGGTCACATAGATATGTTTCACTGTAAGAAAGCATGAAACTGCCGAAATGTCAACCTTTGCAGTCGGCCATACTGGCTTTCTGAGCTCTCTTCTTCCTGGACCTGAACAAATTGGCACCTTGCTATGTTTCTGTATCTTTCTATTACCTTTGATGGGAATGTCCCTGTCTAGTTACGTGTCTGAGACCTGCTATTTGCAGTGTGCCAGATACATGGATGTGATTGCAAAGGCCAGAGATGGCACACTCTGTGGGGCCCACTTCGTGAATGTGCCTGGTTAAATGTTTGAACCAGGTCTGTGCTAACTTATGAAACTCACATGTGCTTCTGTTTTCCCAACAGAGACTTTTAGAGAAAGACTGGAGAATCTGTCCAAATACTGCAGCTAGACTAGGGAAAAATGGGATGTGTTTATATTACTGAAGATTTCTTCAGTATGTGAAGGGACTCATCTCAGGAGTTCTTCATATAGGGAAGAGCTGTGGGACACTTACGGATTTTTACTAGTAGCATAGATTTGTGGTTGGGTGAAAGAATGAATCACAGAGTAAAACTCAGATATAAGTTGCACAGTTTCTTTTGACTTTTTGACCTCTAACTAAAGTAAATACGTTTTTTACATCAGGATCTGATCACACACACAGACACACACATACACAAACACACCTCAAAAGTTTCTTGAAGCAATACCTATTCAATGTTTGAATCACTGTCATATTTTCTGTTGTAGTTCACTTACAAAATTCAAGCTATAACCCCCTGGAGTGCTTCCATGACTTGGTTCCCACTAATGGTGTGTGACCTGTAGTTTGTAAAGCAATTAGCATAGTGTTCAGAAGCCTCAGCATCTGTGGGACGTGGATTCAAACATCAGCTCTATCAGTTATTAGCAGCATGTCCATGAAACTCAGTTGAAATGCGCTTCTTATGCAACTTTTTAGGAAATAGTTATTTATGCCTAGGGAAAGTAATTATACTCAAATTTATACTAATCAGTTAAGACTTATTCCTTAGATTACTACGTATGTTATCCCACATCAAAAACTCATTGTCTTTCCTTACTTCGGCCTACACTCTTTTCTGTAGTTTCCCTGGAAAAGCAACCTCAGTTGTCCAGAGTTGCAGAATTTCCTTTTCCCTGCCCACTTTGTATGGCTCCTGCCATGCTGCGGTATATCCGGGTGAAAGGAAAGTTTGTGGCTTTAACAAAGGTATAACTATGGATGTGCAAAGGAGCATTCTTGATTTAATGATTAGGTGAATGCTAGCTATTTTCATCTGTATTCCATATAATGAGTTTGGATGTTTGAAGTTTAAGAATGTTTTAAGAATTTGTCCCAGAATACTGCACATCTTTCCAATTATAGTGCATATCTTAAATGGGAAAAACAGAGTTATATGAACCAGTTAGATATTTTTAACTTTTCGATTATGGGTGGTTATGAGTAATAGGTTATTTTTACATAAATTACAGTGGATTAGGAGTCAAAATAATATGAGTTCAAGTTCTGATTCTTCTGTATTTTATACTCATGAGTTAGAGCAAGTTGTCAACCCTCTCTGCTTTTATGCCCACCATATATGCCTGTTCTAAATTATAAGGCTATTTGGAATTGCTTTTTAGAAATGTAGGGTGCTGCCTGTTCAAATTATTTGGCAACATTTGGATTACCAAGAAGTGGCTAGGTTTGGAAAAGTCAGTCTGTGTATTATTCGGTTTTAAGATTTGAAAAAAATTATTGCTGTGCATGTGAATTATGCTCACAAGCTAAACGTATTCCCAGTATTTAGTAGAGGGCAGAGTAAAATGTAAAGTTCAATGTATACTCTGGGGACTATGTTAAAATTATATATTCCTTTTAAGAAAAGCTGAATGACATTTAAATGACATTTTCTGTTCTGCAGGAACCAAAGGCAAATACCAAAGTAATTTGTAAGCGTTGCAAGGTAATGTTGGGAGAGACCGTGTCATCAGGTAAGAATTTCATAACAAAAAGCCAAAATGATTGCCTTCTTGTTTAAAAGCCAGATTGAGATTTTATAGTAAATATATAGGAAAGAGATGGTTAATGTATGTTTTAGAATTGATGCTTTTCAAAATAGAAACCAACTAACATGTCATCCAATATGCCAAGAAGTTTGTATATTTTGACCTTTATAAGTACAGAATATTGAGTTTTAAGCATTAAGAAGCTGGATCATTTTCAGTATTTCATATTTTCTTTGTAGACATAAAGCAATAATATGAAGTTTGTACTTGGGTCTATCTTAAGAAGACTAAAGCCTTTTTCTTAATATACCTTCTTAATCAGAAAAGATGGAGAAGTTGCTTTCCTTGGCTGCCATCTGCCTTATGGATGTATTTTCTGATTAGGGGTGGGAAAGGACCTATTGAAATGGAAGAAAACACATTCTGAGTTTTGTACTTTGTTTCTTATTCTTTTTTTCTAGTAGTGTTAATTATACTTTACATAAACTCTATGTTATACTACTTTAAAATATAATAAAATCTTGATATTTAAAATATATTGCTATTTAAAGATCTGGTTTAAAATGTCTAGAGAGCTACAGCATGCTGTGTAAGCTTGTGGGTGATGAATAATTGCTTTTAATATAATTAATTAGAAGATGTAATTTAAGTGAAGCTGTTGTACTTAATGAAAGGCAGATGGTGGTGTTTGTTTGTTTGTTTCTTTAAATGATCAGATTCTTGCAAGTAGTCACTTGCTCAGAGTGAGCAGAAAAGAAAGAGTGGGTAATAGTAAAACATGCTATCCTCAATGTCATTTTTGGAGAATGAAAGCAGGCCCCTTAAGCAGCATCTTAGAGAATGTTAAGGCTTTCAGATAAATAAGGCGAATTGATTTCTAAATCTTTTTCTCCTCCCTGAAGTCCAATTAAAATGTCAGTTAAGGAATAAAAAAAAGTATATCTACAAAGGCAAAGCAAAATGGAGAGGAGACAACAGTGACATAAACAAGTGATGTAAGCAAACTTTTTTGAAACACACGTGGCAGTGTGGAAGAAGCTGCAGCCTAGGTGTCTATTGAAGACCATTTGGATGCGGAGTGAGCCCATACTGACTGTAGAGCCCCATAAAAGGTCAGAATTTTGAGGCAGCAGGTATCAGGAAAGGCAGTCTGAGGCAAAGAGCTGGAAGCAGGATTAGTTCAAAGTTTATATATGTAGCTATTAGACTTCTAGGTTTCCTACTTTCAGCTTGTTCTACAATTCTCAAGGTAGGAGAAATTGGAAGACCCTTTTTTTTTGAAAAATGGAATAATACCAAGTAGAGAAAAGACTTGTAGACACTGATTCTTTGGGGTCATTCAGCCAAAAATGATCTTATATTGTCATTCAACAAAAATTAGCTTAAGCTGAGCACAGTGGCATATACCTGTAGTCCCAGCTACTTGAGAGCCTGAAGCAGGAGGATCACTTGAGCCCAGGAGTTCAAGGCTATAGTCCACTATAGTTGTGTCTGTGAATAGCCATTGCACTCCAGCCTGGACAACATAGTGAGACCCTATCTCTAAAAAAGGGAAAAAAAAAAAAGCTTATAATCAGTCATTCTGTAGTCAATAAGCCTTGTACTTATACCCAAGAGCTTCGTGTCAGCATTTTGTTGTTTTACACTTAAATATAAAATGGATTGCTGCGAATCACCAAATGTTTGAGGAAATCTCCAACATAAAAGAAACCAAGGCAAATAAATAAGCAAGCAAACAGATTCAAAGCAGTGAAAAGAAACAAATTATGTAGACAGCAAAAGAAAATTTTTTAAAGAAACATAAAATACCCTTGGAGAAATGAAATTGCTTCCATAATTCAGAGAACATGGAATTAAAAATGTAGTAACTTCAGCCAGGTGCATGCCTGTAATCCCAGTGCTTTGGGAAGCTGAGGCAGGAGGATCACTTGAGCCCAGGAGTTTGAGGTTACAGTGCAACACTGTATTCCAGCCTGGGCAACAGAGGGAGGCCCTGTCTCTAAAAAAAAAAACTAATAGCTTACAAAAAATCCCAAAGAACTGGAAGGTAAAATTAAGGAACTGTCTCAGAAATCAGAACCAAAAGGTAGAGATTAAAAATTAGAGAAGAAATATTAAAAATATATTATCATATAAGTTTACTGAAGGTAGGGACATTGTCTATCTTGTTTATCCCTGTAACCTCAGTTAGAGTAATGTCTGTCACATAGTAAGTACCCAGGAAATATCTGTTGAATGAATAAATCATTTGAGCCTTTCAGGACAACCAACATCTACTTTATAGAATTCTAGAAAGAGAGAATAGAAACAACAGGGTGTAGACAAAATCAAAGGAAAAAATAGTAAAAATTTATTACAAGATTATTTTCCAGAGCTAGGACTTCAGTTTCTCAACCGAAAGGGTCCACTAAGTGACCAGTGTAATTAATGGAGGGATGGCAGGGAAGCCACTCCACGCCACATCATTGAGTAATTTCAGAATACCATGGGTGAAGTTTCCAGAGGGGAAAAAAGCAGTTAGTATACAATGGATTAGGAATAAAATAGCATTGAACTTCTTAACAGCAGAGCTGAAAACTAGTAGACAATGAAGCAATGGCTTCATAATTTGAAAGGAAAAATATTTTCAATTCAGAATTCTAGATACAACCAAACCATCAGTTAAATATGAAGATATTAAATGCACTTTTGGAAATAACAAAGTCTCAAAACAGACCTCAAACGTATGTTTTCATTAGGCATCTACCAGAGTGTGTGTGTGTGTGTGTGTGTGTGTGTGTGTGTGTGTGTGTGTATCACCCAAACTAGGGATTTAACCTAGAAAGAGATGACATGGGATTGGGGAAGCAAGTTCTCCAATACAGGAGAGTAAGGTAAGAAAGTACCAGGGTGAAGGGTGTGCAGCAGGCCTAGAGAATAACAGCCTGGATTAAAGCAAGGGGGGAGAAGATTACAGTAAAGATTTTTAAATTATAAAATGGATTGATAAATTCTTTGGTTTGTTTGACAACATGTAACAAAGTAATCTTGAGATAAACCATTTCATCATATGGGAAGAATTAGCTAAAGGTGCTTGAATCAGTCATTCACTGCAGAAAAATCAAGGTTGAACAAGAAAACATCTCCCTGGTATCACTATGGTCATAATAATGTAAATACTGAATACTCATATAACCAAACATTGTAGTATAATACATAAATATATTAGGAAGTCAATAGTGTTAATGTGGGGGAGGATAGTGTAAGAGCTATATTCACATTGACTAAATCAATAGGACTCCACTTCCAAAACTGGTGGCATTAAGAGAATGGATAATTCCATTCTGTAGAAAACAAGTACAAAACTGGATAAGTTAAAAAATTGTTAAGAAGAACCATATTAGGGCACTGGAAATGAACAAAATGAAGCAATAATATGAGAAGTATTTAAGTCATGAAGAATTGCTACTGTGTTGGGGGAAAAATGGCAAGTTTGTAACCATTTTGCTGGGCAGGGAGAGGGAGTTGCCTCTTCTCCAACTTGGGCAGGAAACCCCCACAGCTTTACTGTCTACAGGTGGTGGGTTTGGTTCAGGGTATGTGGTGAAGAAAGTAGAAATTTAAGGAGGATATTTTAAAAGCAAAGGGTCGTAGAAGAGCTGAGATAACTTTTTCACACAACTCTGGCTGACTGCTAAACTCTGTACACACACAACAGATACCAGGGAGTATGTGTTGTATGTTTTTTTTTTAAAGCTTAGGGAGACCTATGAATTTGCTGTGGCTTTGATTACATTCCTCAGTCCACATATACGCTTGGGCAGCAGCAGATGATTTTTGTAAGAATCCTTACAGGCTTGAGGTATTTGAGCAGAACCTTTCCCCAAATTATTTGCTGATAGCTAACCTATGCAGGTACAGTAAATACTTTCTAGGGACCCAGACTAAACAATTAAAACTGAACAGAGACATTAGTGACTACACATTGTAGGGAGACATATTTCACAGTTTGAGTCAAGCCTGTTAGTATTATACCAATAAACCAACAATCTTCAGAAGAGCAAAACAAAATCCAGAGTTGCTACAGCCTATTGCATACAATGTCCTGTTTCTGTCCAAAATTATTAGATGTGCAAAGAAACAGAATGATTCATAGTTAAGAAAAAAGGATTCAATAAACAAGTGTTGAGTAAGCGTAAAAATTGGATTTAGCAGCAAAGATGTTGAAGCAGCTATTATAAATATGATAAAGAATTTTTTTTTAAAAAAACCTTTGAGTGAACAAATAGCATATCTCAACAAATTGGCAATGTCAAAAGCAAATTGGTAATTCTAGAGTTCAGATGCACAGTAACTAAAAAGAAAAATTCACCAGATGATCTAAACCACAGATTTGAGATGACAAAAGGTAAAAGATTAATTGAACTTGTAGATTAATATAAATTAATCAAACAGAAGGAAGTCTGAAGGAAAAGGAATAGAACTTCAGATTTGTGAGACTATCAAGTATTTCAACAAACATGTAGGTAGAGTCTCACAAGGTGAGGAGAAAATGAAAGGGTCAGAAAAATATTTGTGGAAAAACTAGCTGAAAACTTTGAAAAATTGGTGAAAAAATAGTAACTTTTAGATCTAAGAATTTCAATGAACCCCAAGTAAGGTAAACACAAAAACACTTTACTGAGGCATGTTGTAATCAAACTGCTGAAAGATGAAGAGACAGTCTTGAAAGTAGCAAGAGAAAGATAAAATATTGTACATATGGGATTTCGTAATACAATTAAGACAGACTTCTCATAGAAATAATGATAGCTAAAAGACACTGAAAAAGACACCGAGAGAAGATATACAAAGTACAGGTGTGTGTGGGGGGGTGGTGTTGTGGGGGTAGAAGACAAGTCTAACAACAATACTATATCTAGCAAAACTGTCTCTAAAAAATGAAGACAAATAAGAATGTTTCTAGATAAATACATGGAAATAATATATGACTAGCAGACTTGCTCTACAAAAAAACGCTAAAGGAAGTTGTTCAGGCTGAAGTGAAAAATATCAGATTGTAACTGGAATCTATAGGATGTGATAAAGAGCAAGGGAAATGGAAAATACGTGGGTAACTTACCACAAAAGCAAACTCAAAAGAGGCACAAAATTCAAGCCATATTTTCCCTGCAATTTGCCAATTCTTTAACATTGAAACTTTTATTTGGATTGCTTTGAGAATTAAGGATAGAAATCAAAGACTGCAAGATGGGGAACCTAACAAGCGGCTGTCTCCACAAAAAAATTGAGACCCTGAAGGCCATACCCTCACAGTGAAGATGAATCAAAAGTGGCACATCCCTGTAGAATTATGGACAGGTGTCAATCCTTTGGGACTTTAGGAAATTTCAAATCTTAAACTTGGTTTAGTTTGCCTTGGACTAGGCATAACCACAGGTGCCTTGCAGGTGCCTTGCAGAATCAAATGCCAATCACCTCTAGAGGGAAATACCTTCATTGTAAAGCTCATATTATTCCTACAAATAATTTTTCAATTATAGTATTCAGCATACAACAAAAGATAAATAGGCACACAAGTAAACTAGACTTCTGTCATCAAGAATTAACAAAAATAGCCGACTATGGAAATAGAATTCTTGCTGGAATTATATGTAAACTCTAAAATGACTATGTTTAGTACATTTAACGATATAAAAGGTTTGAAGATAGCTGCAAGGAAAAGGAAACTTTGAGAAAGATCCCCAATAGAATTTCTGGAAAAGTATACTTGAAATTAAAAACTCAGGGGGTTATTTAACAGCAGATTAGGTACCAATTAAAGAAAGAATTAATGAACAGAAGATAAATGACAAGAAAAATCTGTAATTCAGCACAGAGAGACAAAAGGCAAAAACTATAGAAGACAGAGTAAGAGACATAGAACATAGAATGAGACAAAATCTGATGTATGTTTCATCAGACTTTCAGGAGGAAAAGAATTAGA
This sequence comes from Lepilemur ruficaudatus, assembly GCA_963574885.1. Classification (NCBI taxonomy): domain Eukaryota; kingdom Metazoa; phylum Chordata; class Mammalia; order Primates; family Lepilemuridae; genus Lepilemur; species Lepilemur ruficaudatus. The sequence goes on from CAUYRT010082996.1 coordinate 16,760, forward strand.
TCATAGGCAATATTTGAAAAGATAAATTTCTGAGAATTGTAATTTACAAAAGTGATAAAGAACAACAATCTATAGATTCAGGAGGAACAGTGAATTTTAATTCAATGATGCCCAAGTAAGGTAAATAAAAAAAATCTATACCTAGACACATCAGAGTAATACTGCAGAATGAAAAGCAAAGAGAAACTTTTTTTTTTTTTTTTTTGTGACAGATTATCACTCTGCTGCCCCAGCTAGAGTGAGTGCCATGGCATCAGCCTAGCTCACAGCAACCTCAAACTCCTGGGCTCAAGTGATCCTACTGCCTCAGCCTCCCGAGTAGCTGGGACTACAGGCATGTGCCACCATGCCCGGCTAATTTTTTCTATATATTTTTAGTTAGCCAATTAATTTCTTTCTATTTATAGTAGAGACGAGGTCTCGCTCTTGCTCAGGCTGGCCTCGAACTCCTGACCCTGAGCAATCCGCCCACCTCGGCCTCCCAGAGTGCTAGGATTACAGGCGTGAGGCACCGCGCCTGGCCTAGAAGATTGGTGTTAATTCTTTTTAAATGTTTGGTAGAATTCTTCAGTGAAGTCATCTGGTTCTAAACTTTGTCGGGAGGTTTGATTATGGCTTCCATCTCACTACTTCTTACAGACCTATTTTATTTTTTATTTCTTCATGATCCTGTGTGTTTCTAGGAACTTATCCATTTCTTCTAGGTTATCTAATTAATTGCCATATAATAGTTCATGGTAGTCTCATAATCTTCTTATTTCTGGGACTTCAGTTGTAATATCCCCTCTTTTGTATCTAATTTTAGTTATTGGACTCTTCTCTTTTTCTAAACTAGCCTAGCTAAGGTTTGTCAATTTTGTTCATCTTTTGAAAAAACCAACTGTTGGACTTGTTGATTTTTTTCTTTTGTTTTTCAATCTCTGTTCTGTTGATCCTGCTCTAATCTTTGTTATTTCTTTCTTTCTGCTAACTCTGTGTTTAGTATGTTCTTTTTCTTCTTCC
>CAUYRT010082998.1:0-30145 GCA_963574885.1 Lepilemur ruficaudatus
GAGAGAGAGAGAGAGAGAGAGAGAGAGAGAGAGAGAGAGAGAGAGAGAGAGAGAGAGAGAGAGAGAGAGAGAGAGAGAGAGAGAGAGAGAGAGAGAGAGAGAGAGAGAGAGAGAGAGAATAAATCCAGTGCATTAATAAAAGCATCAGTCTAAGGCCACTGGTCTTAAATTCTGGGGCAAGATAAGAAAGTAGCTCAGGAAATGATTTTACTGAACAGAGAGACTCTGACCTGGGAATCTTGTTACCCAGGATCAGGAAAATGTTATCTTTTCAGCTAGTGCTTTATTATAAAGAAATACTGCATACAATTAATCACTCATGAGAAATATACATTAAATAAGGTGTTTCTAAATAGAAACACACATACAACAAGGTCATGTATTGATTGGTTGATGAAAACGTTGCAACCAGAGGCTTGCAGGAACCTAGCCCTGTTTTCCCCGGGGAGCAATGGTTCAGTGTTTGCTAATTCAGTGTTCATGGAGACTTAATAGAACATAACTACCATGGATATCAAGTATCGACTATATGTGTGTTTGCTGGCCTGTTGATTGTTGTCTCTCCCACTAGACAGTACACTGTACAAGGACAGGCATAGTATCTGTTTTCCTCATCTCTAGATCCCTACAATACCTGGCACATAGTAGATACCAATAAATGGGTTTATTTGAAGTAATTAATTAATTAATTAAAGCTAGGGGGAGTATAGTGAAAGTGTAGGGTCACAGAAGTCAAGGGAGTTTTGAGCAGGAGTGAGTCATTATCAGTGTAGACTAAGCAGAGGGTTTGGTGAAACAAGAAGGCAAGATATTTATTAGTCGGCAGATGGGAGGTTATTTGTGGCCTGGAAGACCCATTTCAGTGGAGGAAGAGGGATGGAAGCCAGATTGCAGCAACTGAGGAATGGGCAATGAGGAAGAAGAAATAATGAATGTAGGCTACATTTTTGAAAAGCTTGGGTGAGAAGGGAAGGAAAGGAGTTTGCTAGAAGCTAGAGGAGCATCTAGTCACAGGGTGGGTGTTTCAGGCCTGGAAGAGCTCTCCCTTAATTATAAACTGGGGTGCAGTATCCCACAGACAGGAAGAGGCAGGGAGTGTAGCAGAGAGAGGTAGAAAGAAAGGAATGTGTTCATGGCAGAGATCACTTCTGAACAAGAAGGGAAAGATCTTGGCTGCACAAACTTGGAAAAAGGAAAAAAGGATAAGTGCAAATGGAAATCCATTTATAGTGTATCTTGGATAAACTAAGGAATCTATCTATTTATAGAAGGGGGCAGGAAGTTGAAGGAGATTCTTCCTGATCACCTTGACTTCTCTTGGTGCACACAAAGCCTAATGGAAGAGTTATTTGAAAGAAACTTGAAAGAAAGTTTTGCATATATGGAAGTAGTGTGGTATGAAGGAAAAAATCCGGGCTCAGAGTTAACATATCCAAGTATTGATCCTGGCTCTGTCACTAACTGGTCTTATGACTCTGTGCAGGTTTCGCATTCTGGGCCCTAGCTCATAGGCACTTACTGCCTCCAGATCAGTGCTTCCCAGCCCCATTTCTTAACCTACTATGTCCGTATTTTCATCCCCAGCACACTGCCCATCGAGGATCACCAGTGACTCCAAATGGTCCATTCCAGTGGCTTCTTATCTGGTCTCCTCGAGTTTAGGGAGAATAGCACTTGGCATTGTGGGCCATTCCCTCTTTGGACATCTTAACTTTGCTTCAGAAGCACCAGCCTCAGGTTCTCCTAGTCCTCTACATTCTCTGGCTCCTGTACCCCATGCAGGGGACCCCAAGAATGTGCCCTTAGCTCTCTCCCACTTTCTCCACTTTCCCCTTTGGCCCTCTCTTTCAGTTGCGTAGTTTCAACCATTACCTTCTTGCAAGGAATTTTGTTCTTTATCTTCAGCTCTGACTTTTGTCCCTTGTTCTAATCTAAATTCCCAAATGCCTGTTGGACATCTCTGCCAGCACATCAAATTTATTAAGTATGTACCAGAATGCAACATTTTTCCTGTTTCTTCTACTCTGTTCCATATTTCTGTCCATTGAACCATCATACTCCCTGTCACTCAAGGCATTTTCTCCTTTTTTGCAAGTAACAGTTCTCTAAAAGAATCATAGGACCTTGGAGAGCTTGATCTGGAAGGGATCCCAGAGGTGGTACCTCATAGTGGAGGCATTGTGGCCGACAGCAGGTGTGGCCTTTGGACTTGAGTCAATCTGGATTTGAAAGCCGGCTTAGTCATTTGTTTGCTGAGTGGCCTTTGGAAAGTTACTTAACTTTTCCAGGCCTTGGTTTCACATCTGTGAAATAGAGATAATACCTTAAACGGTTATTGTCAGCATCAATTAGATGATGCGTATGAAGTTCTTAGTAAAGGGTTTAGCACTTATTAAATGCTCAATGAATGATATTTATTATCAAGGATAGCACCCCCTTATTTTTCAGATGATGAAACTAATGACTAGATAGATAAAGTGATTAAGTAATAGGGAAGGAGTTGGGACTAGAAACCAGTCTGATGACTTTAAGACCTGTGTGCCTATCTAAATCTTTAAGGCAGTTTATGCATAAATTAGGAGAGTAATGATTGGAAACACTAAGAAAACCATCTTTGGATACATTTATTTTTAGATCATAAGTTCCTGGGGGAATGGACCATGTCTCCAACCTGCTGTCAAGTCTTAATTATTTATGCTAATTGGGATCAAGAAAACTTGGTTAAATGAAGGGTCCATAGTTTCTAAATTTCATTTAAATAACAACTTTAACCTTTTCCTCAACTATTGTTTATCTATTTGTTGGAGGTATTATATTCAATGTGGAAACAGAACATGAAAGAATAGCAAAATGCTTGAGTTACAGATTTCTAACTAGGTTTCAGAAGAGTCAGAATGTTACAAATAACTTTACATCAAAAGAAATCTTGAAGGAAATTTTGAAAAATAGACATGGAATGAAGGCATTGCAATATATAAAAATAGACAAATGAAATTCATATGTATTGTTATCAACATCCGAAACAGCTCTATGTTTGGGAGGAGATTAGTTCCTGCTTCCTAATGCTGTTTTTCATATTTACTTATCTTGTTAAATTCATTAAATCCAACAGGAAATAATTTAGCATCACAGCTAATTTGTTTTGACGTGTCTCAAGAGAGCTATTTTTTTTTTTTAAATTGTGCTTGCTGCTTTCTATCAAACCATGCTCCAATTGAAGGGGCATCTGTTATTGGAATGTCTTTTCAAAAATAACAGTGGAGTCTGAACGTCTGGAAGGTTTACAATAAAATCTTCTATTTGGAGCCAACATTTGCGATGGGATGCTTGGGTTTATTTTACTTTATTTTTTAAGTCTTTCCAGACTTTCAAGAAAGTTGTCGTATGTGATCATGTTTCTCCAGCTGAATGTCATCGATTAAATCTGGCTCACTGAGGGCTGGGGAAGGATAGTCCCCACAGTCAGTTGAAGTAAACAGCATGTTCTGGATGTATCTATAACCCACAGGGCAGGGGTGCAAGTTGAGTTCCATGATTTTAAAAATAAACCCTTTACTTCTACCTGAAATTAATTTCCAGTGGCCTCTGTTTTGAATCAATGAACTTAAGCCAGTTTGATCATCTAGCAAATACTTAGTGTTCTTTTGATACCTATAATAGTGTCCACACTATATTATAATAGTATAGTAGTATCCAGAGGCAAGAAACAGGTGTGGGGATTACATGTCTCCTTATTCCCAACCTCACTACCAGAGAGTATGGTATGTTAAAATGAAAGTGAGGCTTGGATCAAATTTTGGCAGATATATCAATATTGATTTGTAGGCATGAAAACAAGTGCAAAGATATTTTGAAGACAGAATGGGCCAGTCTTGTAAGAGGGTCAGGTTCTTCATAAAGTTAAAAGATGCAGGACCAGTGGGATGTGAGACCTGAAGATGGTAAGCAATTAATGGGCATGCCAGCTTCTGCAGGCAAGGACTGTGGGATGGTGTGATGCTCCTGTTACCTACGCCTTATGCCAACTAACAGACCCTCTGGGGTAGATTTAGACAAACTATTTGAAGTGCTAAGTAACCACCCCGAAGGTTATTGATCCCTGATTGGGATTCCTAATTGCTAATTAACTGCCCCTGAAGGGTAGATTCCAAATTAGGATACTTTGAATGTTCACTAACTGCTGCTAAATTCTAGATGGAGTTAGCGTGTACACACACTACAGCATACTGTTCATAGCCAAGTACAGCATCATTATTCTCCCAATCTCCCAAGCTAGACATCTCACAGTCATGCTTGTCACTGCCAAATGCCTTGCTCATCAACAGTTCTGACAAGTCTGAGTAATCATCACTCAAATTTGGCTGCTTCTCTTATCTCCAAAGCCATTGGCTTACTTTCAGTTCTTATCAGGAACTCTCCTTGAATTACTGCAACAGCCTCCTAACTGCTAATCTTAACTTTCTTCTCTTCCTATCATTCATTCCCTACTCCAGAATTCTCACTCTAAAAACAAGTCTGACCCTGTCACTGTCCTGCATCAAATCTTCTCAGGGCTCCCCAGGGCCTACTGAGTAGTATCCAACCTCCTTAGCTGATCTCAAGCCACTTGCCATATGGCAACCCATGCTCCAGCCAGCGCAAGCTCTTCAGTTTCCCAAATACACTGACCTGGTTTATTCTTCAGATCCCTGGTGGATGCAGTTCCTGTCTGGTTTCATTACCTGGCAAACATTGCTCCTTATTGTAAGGCTACCTTCATGCTGCCTGCTCCATGAAGGGGGCAGATCCTTATTTGTTCAGGTCTTTGTGTTCCCACATCCCTTTCTGCTTATATCCATTGATAGTAGCTATTGTGTTGTGTAAATTAGGGTTGTCAGGTACAATATGGGATGCTAAATTAAATTTGAATTTCAGACAAATAATGATTTTTATTATACATGGGTCTCGTGCAACATATGGAATATATTTATACTAAATAATTATTATTTGTATGAATTTCAGATTGAGCTGAGCAATCTGATTTTTATTTGCTAAATCTGGCAAGCCTAGCTATGCTATAATTCAGCAGTTTATGTGTCTATCACACATCACTGTGAACTTTTGGAAGGCACGAGTATCCAAGTGAGCAGCTACACTCTAGGCCTAGCATCATGTTCCTACTGAATACATGTTTCTTAAATAGAAAAAAAAAGAAGGACAAAAACAATAAAAGAGTATGGCTGTTTGTCTTTTTCCCATTTGGGAAAATTAAAGAATAAAAATGGTTACTTGATATGTCCAGGTGATAATGCTCCCTACACTGAGCAGTATTTTGGAAGTCAAAACCTGTTCCAAAATTAGGGATAAAAAATAGGGGCAGGGTAGATGAATATTTTCTAGTGTGGAACCCCAAAGTTATTTTTAACATATAAAGGAATAGTAATGACAATGACATAATATTAGTTATTGTAAGCCTGTATCAATTTGCTTTAAGTGCATCCCCATTAGAGCTTCACAAAATTCTGAGGCAGGTACTCATCGCAAGGACTGGACAATTGCACTTCCCAATTTTTTGCCTTGTTAGTTAGCTTTGGTTCCAAATGCTATTCCACTTCCTCCCCAAAGACCCATGGGGAAGCTAACTGGGTAGGAAAATTGTTCAAAGCCCTACCTTATAAATGGAAAATAATGTGTGAAGTTGCCAGGTTTCTGTGTGGGATTTGGACTCAGTCCCATTTTTCATCTTGTGAAGCTTTCTTTGCCTATAAGGGATTCTCAGACGTCCACTTTTGTTTCAGTCTTGTGGCCATAAAACCGCCATGACCAAAAGTTTGTTTTAAAGGCTTATGACTCTGGAACATAAAGAAATGTTTGAAGAAGTGAAAGGGGAAAAAAGCATGCAAGATTCTATACGGAATGGAACGTTTGGTACAGCCACCCCCCCCCTCCTTTAGTTGAGCACATGGTGGGAGACCATTCAAAGAGCCAACAACTTGGGTAACAGCCCTTAAATTGACATTGTTTGGGTATGAATGGATCCAATTGGCTTTAAATGTTTTGTTCCCCACATAATTCTTATTTTAGGCAGATTGGTTACTATAGAGACTAGAGCTGCCTCCATTCTGGATGGTCAAGAGAGGACATATTGACTAATGGTTACAGCAGAGGTCTAAGGTCCAAGGTCCTGGTCTTAGCCCAACCACAGACTCATTGCGAGCTTGTCCATAACTCACTCTCCATGCTTTGATTCTTCCTTAACTAGAGAGGAGTATAAAATATCTTTCATGTAGCCCCTTGAGGAGTGACATTTATATATTTTGTTATTGGTGGTACGTGAGATGGAAGAAATAGGGATGAGGGATAGAGCAATTCTAATATAAAGTGAATTGAAAAAATATTGAATTTGGAAGGCTATTGACCTGCTAAGTAATCAGCTGGCAAATGGGAAGTGACTACTCATCACAGCATCACCTCTGGGGCTGGAATTTGGCTGATAGTGGCTCAGAATATATATTTTTTTAAATGTGTGTGTGTGTGTGTACATACATGTATGCCAAACCTCGAGCTCCTAAAGATATAAAGTCTGCAATTTATAAATCTGCATAAATGATTTATTCCTATCCTTCAGAAAGAATTATTTTATTTGCCAACACCCCTCTGCATTTGTTGTTTTTTTTAAAACAACTTTTCATTATGAGGAATTTTTAGACACAAAGTTGAGATGCTAATAGTGGAAAGAACTCTCATATATCCACCACCCAACTTCGACAATTAACATTCTATCATTCTTGTTTCATCTTATTCATCTTTAAAATTTTTCTGTATGTTAGAGCTGATCCCATATGACATATCATTTTACTTGTAAACAAAGTCTTATTTTTCATAACCACATGTATCATTATCACACAGAATTAAGAATTCCTTCATATCATCTAATATCTGCTGCATGTTCAATTTTTCTCAGATTGTCTCAAAAATATCTTTTTTATAGTTGGTTCATTCCAATCAGGATTCAGATATGGCCCACACATTTCATTTGATATTTCTATTAAGTATTTTAAAATCTATAACAATTCCCTTTTCTGCTTCCTCCCTATTTTATTTGGAAACATTTCAAACATTTTGAGGAAAGTTGTAAAACAAATACAATCAACACTCATTTACTTTAGCATTTTACACATTTGCTTAACTCTTTATATATATATGTATTGTGGCGGTTAGCAACATCATCATCATCACCATTTTGCTGAACCATTTGAGAGTTTACAAGTCTGTTGCAGATATAGTGGCATTTCATGCTTAACTATTCTAATGTGGTCTCCCCTAAGAACAAGGACATTCAACTACAAAATCACATTACAAATACTGCACTGAGGAAATTTAAGGATTACCCTTAGTTAGGGATATTATCTATTATTTATTCTATATTCAAATTTCCCCAATTGTCCTAATAATGTCCTCTATTTTTTAAAAAATGTTTTAAAAATCCAGACACAAATACACAATCAAATATTGTATTTAATTGTTTTGTCTCTTTAGTTATCTTTAATCTAGAATACTCCCCAGCTGTCTTTATCTTTCATGACATTGACATTTTTTAAGCATCTAGGACAGTGATTGGGCAGAATAATCCTTAGTTAGATTTGCCCATTGTTTCTAGTTCTAGTTCGTAAAAGAACTAATGAAACAAATCTAAGACTAGCATACTTTGTCATATTAATAATTTAGAGCAAAGTTTCCAGATGTAGAGGCTGAGTTTTGTTCCTTCTCTTACTATTTTGCATTTCCAATTTACTAATTTACCTTGTAGGTGTTCTTCCTCAGAGTAGCATTTATGTATTTTTTATGTCCCCATGTGGAATAAGCCTAAAGTTTATTTTCAAGGGCTTCTATATAGTCTTAAGGATGCATCTGAAACATTTATTCTTAGTCTTATTCTTGAGATTCTCCCTTGTTTAAATTCAGTGAATGACAGAGAATGTGTTCCAACCCCTTTCTTTTGTGGGAGAGAAAGGAGTTGGGCTCTAGATGTTACTACGTCTCCTTGAAACATAGCCTAGCCTCTTCCACCTGGAAATTGGGAGCTTCCCATATTGTGGGAACAGAAGGTACATGGGTCCCATGATGATTTTCAGCCAGCAGTGCTGTCTGTTTCTGCGTGTGCTTTCTGGTCCCTGGTGCACACTCTACCTAGCCAAGAGGCTTGGCTTGTGTTGGTCCCTGGTAGCTACATATGGCTTGTGTGGATGAACTATGGAGGAGATTATTTTGTATTTTCTGGCTAGATGTCATAGAGCCACTTAGCAGATATTGAATTAGGTTTCTCTAAAAGTGTTGGAGGTTGGCAGCAGGGCACTCCCTGGTAAGGTCTGTCATCTCCATGAGGATCTTTCTGTCCATGCCAGAAGGCTCTTTCTTTCTTTTGTCTTGGGTATGGATGCTGTTGGACCCTCTCTCCTCATGCCAAGGAGACCATTTGGGCAGGGTTGGAAGAGTACAAATGGTGTCTCAAGTTCAGTTCCTGCTGCAAGTCTGTTTGGTTTTGGCCCACAGGGCTATGCCTCACACAATAGGCCATTTACTGGAAGGATATGGAAAGAAAGAGGGTGAGGAAAGGAAAACAGTGCTCTCTGATAGCATGTACAGTGAATGGGTTTGAATCACTGAAGATCCCCCTTTCCCATCCACTCTATCTCAAGTGTCATCTGATTCTAGGCTCTGGCAAACAACTAACTATGCAGGTAGAGCTTTGCTCCCCCAAAGGAAAACTGGTCACTTGCCATGGGACCTAAGGGAAATCTGCACTGCCTGTGCTTCTCAGGGTTTTATGGGGGAAATGGAAAAGAACCATAGGTGTAGGACAATAGTGACCTGCTACCCTTAGTTACCTGGCATGACATAGTCATCTTCATAATAATTATCATAGCTGCCATACAATGGTTATTCTACTTAATCCTCCCAATGCAATATAAAGTAGAGATTACAGTTCCTATGTAAAAGGTGAGAGTCCTAAAGCTCAGAGAGGTTAAGGAGCTTGTCTCTAGCCCTTCTGATGGCCAGTAGTGGGCTAGGACTTGGACCTGGCATTCTTTAACTTAAGAGCACATGCTGTTGTCTTTATTCCCCACTGCTTCCTTGAGGAGCTTTGCCCTGCTTACTTGATGAGTGTCACAATGGGGTTTCTTTAATTTCTATACCTTACCTTTCCATCACCTCCAACCTTATTATACGCAATGAGACTTTGCAAATGAATTCTTTAGAGTGTTGAGCACCCGTTTGGCCTAAGAATATTGGTGCTGATAGAAATACAAGAAAATATAAATCTCCAAAACTGGATTTTGTGTGTGTGTGTGTGTGTGTGTGTGTGTGTGTGTGTGAGTGAACTCAGGATAGTGCCTAACTCATGATAAGGGTTCAGTGAATGGTCCAAACCTACGAACATAAGATGTGTACACAGGCATGCAATGCAGGTACATATCTGGTGTGAATGAGTCTAGATAATAGGATGGGGAGGAGAAAGGTGAAATACAGCAATAATTGCTTTTAGCATCGATGCTTTTCCTAACTAACTCATTTCTCGAGCCAGGTCTGCTGAATAGCCCCAGCCACTGGTCACTTGAAGGTTATAACCATACAGCATCAGAAGTTGTAATTGAAAGGGAATAACATAAGGAGAGAAGGATGCTCCCAAGTGTGTGAGGGGCAGAAAGAAAGGCCTGGGCTGCCTCGGTTCCCAGCTTTGCCCTGCAACTCCTGGCCCAGCAGAGTTCTGGTTCTTGACTTGTCTGTGGGAGGAAGAAGCCTGAAGCTGGGCCACAGATCTGGCTGGTCAGAGATGGAACCACTCAAATGCTATGGGAAAGGGATTCTTAGAGGTTGGAGCCTGGGAAGTTTGTTTAGATGGACTTCATTATCAATGAGGGAAAGGTGTCTGGGGCTCTCTCCATTCATCTTAGTCCTGTGTCATTCATCTATGCTCTCATGTTTGTAGCTGAGGGATTAAAAATGCCATGTCTCAGCTTTCCATAGCATGTTGGGGCGATAGTTTTACCCCATGAATACCATCTCCATGTTATTGCTGAAGACACCTAGACATCTGAAATCTGTAGCAAATGTAGCAGGATGGCATCTGTCCATCTCCCATGTCTTTTCCAAATACAGTGTCCTAGGTGCCAGAACATCAAAATGTTATGGAAAGAGGCTCTGGGCTCAAAGAGACTATTTGAATCTCAGATCTTCCATTCATATGCTGTATGACCTTAGCCAAATATCTCAGCCTCTCTGAGCCTCAGTATCCATGTAAAATGTAAAATATAATGCCTACTTTCTAGGCTTGTGAGGATGAAATGGCATAACATATGCCAAAAATGCCTCGGCCTGTTTCTAGCAGGTGGTAAGAGCTGGTTTCCTTCCTCTCTAGACCCCCCTCACACTCATCCTTCCATTTTTCTTTTTGCTATGGCTCATACTAGCACTTCAGAAAAAGCAGTATCTGCTTTTTATTTCTTCAGAAAAGGCTGTGAAATCTAGCATCTGTAGCGTCTATATAATTATCCAGAGTCTTGATAATGATATTTATGAGAACTGTGCCAAGGAATGAGACATTCTCATCCTATCCAAACACTCAAGGCGCTCAGCAAAGGGGACAGACAGACTAAGCCAGGTACATGCAGGCCCAGGAAGACCAACAGCACTAACAGAAGCCAAGTAATTGCCAAGTAATTTCCCCACCAGGCAGAATCAAGGGGCCAGAGGTTCAAAGAATAGGACAAGTTTCCCAGACATCTGTTTCTCTTGGGAGTTCATAGCACTGATCCTTGCCTTTGGGATCTGAATGCTTAATTGCTGGAGGCAACTCAAAAGAAATTTAATCAATAGAGGCAGAAACAAATTATTAGACAAGCCAACCCAAATAAGATGCCCCCCACCGTAATTCTGTAATTGCTTGAGTTGGATTCCCATCAGACAAGATACCCAATGTGATGGTGGAAAGCTTTTTATATCTGGAGTGAATAGGGACCCAGCGTAGAAAATTAAGGAAGGCAAATACAATGCTCAAACTTTTAATGTAGCCCTAGAGTGAATTTTTGTTTCTGTTCCAAAGTTCTGTGTTTCCCTCAATAAGCCTGTAATATTTTTGTAATAGGAGGATGATAACAGCGTCTGGTGGAGCAGAGGTGATGGCAGAGAGGAGACACAGGATGTGTTGAGTTAAAGACGTATGTTTTATGGTATAGATCTGGAACTTAATGTTTGACATGTGACTGCCATAAAGCAATATAGCTATTTTCAATCCTCCCATACTCCCTGTCGCTGGGTGGCCAGTAAGCTGTCTTCAAAGTGATACCAAAAAAAAAGGGTGTAAAGATTTTTTGAGCAAAGCGGAATCCTTGAACAAGTGTATAAAACTCACAAAGTGACCCCTCTGAGCAAGACCCTCATCTGAACGTACAAGCAAGTATCTGTGTGAGGAACACAGCTTTGGAATCAGTGAGCCCACTGGGATCCCAAATCTTCCAGTTACAGAAAGTCCTCACTGAAAGTCATCAATAGGTTTTTGGAAACTGTGACTTTAAGCAAAATAACATATAACAAAACCAATTCTTTTTCTCATCAATGTATAACTAAAGGATTTGAGCTAAACTATGTCATTCAAGGACCTGCTGTACTTTGTTTTGCTTAAAGTCACAGTTTCCAAGAACCTAGCAATGACATTCAGTGAGGACTTGTACAAAGTGTGTGGCTTTGGGCAAGGTTTTAGTCTCTTTGTGTTCTGATCTATAAAATACGGAAAATTATCCCTGCCTCATAGGATTGTTGGAGGTTTAAATTAGATAATGTTTATATTAGATTCTTTGTTTTATTCAAAGAACTAGACCCATCACTTCTGAGCATCTTTTTCCATGTCTCTGTCTCTCTCAACACTGTAAATCACTCTTCTGACCATAGCCAGTGTTCATTCTTTGGCATTCTGCTGGCTCCTTTACAAGTATGAACTGGTTTCTTCCTGCGGCAGGCACTTCTCATGGTCTATTCACTCCATGTTTCACTCCCTGATTCTGTAATACTGAGTTTGCCTTGTTATTAGAAAGACTAGGTTCCTCCCCTAATCCCAAGGCTACCTCATTCCCCTTTGCCAGTAATTGGTTTAAGGGAAGGTAAGTGATCCAATTCCAACCAGTCAGATGCAAGGAGAAGCCTGCCTGCTTGAAGCTTCTGTTAAGGATTTTCCTTCCCTGAAAAGATGTGGCTTGCAATGCTACTTCCTTTTCCTTCCATTTTCAGTGTGGAAGTGGTGCCTGAAACTGCAGCAGCCGTTTTGGGGCCATGAGGCAATAAGCACAAGGATAAAAAGCCAGTAATCAAAGATGGAATCTGGGGTATGATAGGCAGAAAGAGCCTGAATTCTTGACGATATGCTAGATCACTTAACTCTAGACTTATTACCTGAGATATGAGTGTATTTATTGCTTAAATCACCCCTAATTGGGTTTTTTGTTCCTTACAACTAAAAGCATTCCTATTTAATATTCCTTCTTTTTGACCCGCATTCCTTTCTGCAACCTTCCTGATAGCCCAACTACTATCTTTATTTCTAGGATTCCTCCTAAGGCATTGCTATAATCATGGTATTAGCTAGCCTTAATGCATGATTTCATCAAAGAATATTTGCATTTTAACAAAGGATTTCTGGGATCAGAAAAATTTCCTGGAGACAAAGGCATAAAACCATGATGGTGACGTGACAGATCTTAGAATTAACTCTTTTGCAGAGGGCCAGGGGCCTTGGCTTCTGCCTCTTCCATCTGAGCATGTAGGTGAGTAGCTGGTCTACCTATGCATGTTCCCCAGAGCCTTGCTACTCAAAGTGTGGCCTCTCAGCAGTACTGGCATCACCAGGAGACTTTTAAAAATGGATAATCTTAGGCCCCAGCCGAGATCCACTGAATCAGAACCTGCGTTTTATCAAAGATCTCCAAGTGACTCAAGTGTATATTTAAAGTTTGAGAAGTATGGCCTCAGAAGGTACGGAATTGCTGGAGTTAAAAAAAAAAAATTTAAAAAAAGCTCAGTTTTCTGATACCAGATGAATAGCTTGCAAGGTACAATGTCAAAAATTCTCATTGTCCTTTTCTCTGGCTATGGATATCTGGGGTAAACCAGATTTGTTGAATAAATAAGTATAACCCTTTCAGAGTCATCTGAACATGGAGACCAGAACCACCCAGCACAATCACTTGTTTCAAGATTACATCTTATTTCTGAAAGAGACATGAGTTATGCAGAAATTAGGAGACAGAACAAAGGTGGAAATAGTGGTGTGGTCTATGGAAGAGCCCACTGGAGCTGGGCATGGCCACACATTACAGGCCCTCAATTAGGTTCCCTCATTTAAGGGTCCAGTCACTTTCTCAAAGACTCAGAATCTCATTATTGGCAGTGCCTGGTCAGGCGGTAAGTTATCCATGCCAATAAAAATAAATATTAGTTTGCATGAGATCCAAGAATGTCAAAAATTAATTTACATAAAATATATAGTCATCACATGGACAGGAAAACTCCCCTTGGTCTGTTCCAGAGCATTCTGTCCCTGTACAAACTTCATGGGAACCCAAGTAATAATCAGAAGTCATCTCACTGATTTATCAGGAGACATCCCTATCTTGGGGACCAGAACTCTTGAACATCCCTATGAGCAGTTCATTCCTTTGCCCTCCTCCCCAAGGCAGACTTACATGGGAAGCAAAATTAAAATGAGAAGGACACTTTGTGTGAGTGGAAACAAGATAAGGAGATTTAGATGAATGGGTACTAATAGCATCAGGCTGAGGTGGCCAAGCATAATCTCATCATAAGGATGGTCTTGATGAAGGGAGAAGCTGAAGACTAACAGCTAAGGCTTCCCATCCTTGAACAGTCTCAGCCAATATTCATCCTCCCATTTTCTGGGTTTCTATGGTTATGATTCATGTTCTTGTTACATTTTTTATGCTTTTAGTCAAGTTAAAATCAACTATGCTTCCTGGGCAACATGCTGTCTTTTTCAAGTGATTTGTATATCCCTCTGACAGCCTAATATGTATTGATCTTACCATGTAATATGTAGAAAGCAATATCGTTTCACTAATTTCCAAATTCTTAGTAGGCATCTCATGGTCACCCTCAAGTACTAATACAGTATAGCGACAGGTTATAGTCTTGGTTCTACTTATTGCCCTTAATGGATGCAACGGGGAATAGATCACAGTTCCCAACTTGGGATCATTCTCTCCCCACAGTATTATAGACTATTATCATTTCCATGTGTTTCAGAATATGGAAAAGGATAGGAATCCCTAGGGTAGAGGAGTGGCCCTGGAAATCAGGACACTACCAGGTACATGTGGGCAACCTTGGGCAGGTCATTGCATTCTTTGAAGTACAGGGTCTGAGACAGGTGGACCAAAGCTTACTTGATGGTGAATCAACAAAGCTACAGTCACCTGGGCTTGAAATGAGCCACTACTTTGAGGGCAGCACTGAGCCTGCAGGTGGGAGCTAAATGATCTCAGGTGTGGGATTGCTGGGCTACAGATGCAGAGAACCAGGTGGGTCATGGCATGGCCAGAAACCAGACCCTTCCCCTTCCCTCTTGGTGCTCGTATTTTCCAGACTTGGGCAGCTCTGAGAGGAGAGTGGCTGGCAGCAGTGTTTAAAGAGAGCAAGACTCACCTAAGGGAACACCCAGGGAGGAACTCAACACATCTGGCAGCAGTGAGCAGAGTAACTTACTGTTGCATCTCAACTTATAACTAACAAGGTGATTGCTGACTTTCTCTAAGAAATTGTACAGATTCTCTGAGCTCTAGATTTTTTTTTACTCTGTCATCCTAATACTTCTTAAATATCAAGGGATATTTTACACATACTCTGTAAAGCTAATAACTTTTTCTATTACCAAATAGAAATATTGCCCAATATTCATCTAAGACAGCTTTCTCTGGTAGAGTATCCTGCCTCCTATTTATGGATGTTTACCTACATTCCTGGTCATTAATTCTATAGAATTCTATAGTAAAATTTCTCAGTCTTTTCCTCTCTTGCTGTCAGAAAACTTACTGGAAAGTTTTATTTTGATGTCACTGTATTAGTTTGCTAGGGCTGCCATAACAAAATATCAAACACCGTGTGACTGAAACAACAGGAATTTATTTTCTCATGATTGTGGAGGTGGTTTCTCCTGAGTCCTCTCTTCTTGGCTTGTGGATGGCCACCTTCTCCCTATGTCTTCATATGCTCTTCTCTCTGTGTGTCTTCTAATTTCCTCTTCTTATAGGAATATCGGTTGTATTGGATTAGGGCCCTACCTAATTACCCCATTTTAACCGATACCTCTGTATAGGCCCTATCTGTAAATACAGTCTCATTCTGTAGTACTGGGGGTTGGGGCTTCAACATATGAATTTTGAGGGGACATAATTTAGCCCATAATAGTCACCAACAGCACTGAGATGAATCTGTGGCTGGCTCAGTCTTTCAGGTCAAAAAAAGATGTAGCATGTCTCTGGTTTTAATTATAATAATAGCT
Organism: Lepilemur ruficaudatus; assembly: GCA_963574885.1. Lineage (NCBI taxonomy): Eukaryota > Metazoa > Chordata > Mammalia > Primates > Lepilemuridae > Lepilemur > Lepilemur ruficaudatus. The sequence continues at coordinate 15,548 of CAUYRT010082998.1, forward strand.
CACAGGATTTTAGAACAGAACAGGCCCTTAGAAAGGTCATCGCATGCTGTCATTTGACAGATTAAGAAACTGAAGCCTATAGATGTTATGTTAGGGATGTGTGGCATCTCTAAACATATAAAACTGGTATCATCTGTGAGACATGATGATGATCTGAGAGTGGAGCATCTGGTCAGAACTTCATTAGAAACAAATTATTCTTCTTACATATTCTTGAGTGTAAAATCAGGATAAAAACACGACCATCTTCTTTGTGGTCAGGAAATATACACATGGAAGAAAGCCTACTATGGCCCTGCAAAGCAGTCATTTGTTTCTGGTGACTTCGCTCCTTGAATCCTGGAGCTCCCAACTGGAATATTCCTAGGCTGCATCTCCAGTAGTGATGTGGAATCTGCTGAGATGGCCTCTCCCTGCTCCAGGGCCTGCAGCAGCTTCCTGATCCTGGCTTCCTGGTCCCAATGTGGCCGCCTCCTGATACCTACAAAGTTGGTGACAAAATCATGGATGCTGAATCCAGCTGCCACAATTGCTCTGACACATCTCTATGACCTGCTTGTCAGCAGAAATAGCAGCAGGGAGATAGCTACTACCTTACTACTGTGGTCCAGACCTTGCCCAAGCGCATCCAGTGGTGGAAATTAGTTTGCATCCAGAGCCCTAGATAAAAGCAGGTATGTGAAATGCAGATTTTTAGCTTTTAAAGACTGTGGAGTACATAGAGGTGGACTGAATGGAGAGTGTCAATTACATCCAGCATAGTTATGCCTTGGGTTTCCTGGATTTTAACCAGTAAAATAGGATGAATCAGCTGAAGACCACTGGAAACACTGAACAGAGAGGGCTGTCAGGTTTCTTCAGTATGGAGTGGAACTCAGGCCTGCTAGAGATCATTTTTTAAAAAATGCTCAATGGACTAATTTTTCCAACACATGTGCCTCCCACAACTAGAGTCAGCATGCAATGTATCAACAAACAAATAAAAAATGAGGACAGCCCTTCTCAAAACTTGCCTGGGAATAAAAGGTATTTATGTCAGGGGCTGACATCCCTCCCCCAGTAGCCATTCTCTTCTCCCTCTTCCTTTTAATGATAGAAAACACCAGAGTGAAAGATAGACACATGGCATCCAGCTAGCACAGGGGTTGGCAAACATTGGCCTGCAGGCCAAATCTGGTCTACTACCTCTTTTTGTACATACAGTTTTATTAGAATCCAGTTATGCTCATTTGTTTATATTTTGTCTATGGATGCTTTTATACTTTAACAGCAGAGCTGAGTAATTGTGACAGACACCGTGCAGCCTTCAAAGCTGAAAATATTTATTATCTGGTCCTTTACAGAAAAAGTTTGCTGACTCCTGAGCTAAAGACTACAGCGTCTAGCCTCCTTTTCAGCTATGTAAGATAGGATTAGCTTTGGTCTGAGAAGATATGAGTGAAGCAATATATGTCACTTTTATGCCTTGCCTGTAAAATATTAGATGTGTATCTTCTATCCCTCTTTCTTCTTCCTATAGGCTTAGCAAACTTTTAAGGTAAAGGAACACAGAGTAAATATTTTAGAATTTGTGGGCCAGAGTCTCTGTTGCAATTATTTAACCCTGCCCTTGGAGCAGAGAAGCAGCCATAGACAATACATAAATAAGCAAGCATGGCTGTGTTTCAACAAGGCTTTATTTCTAAGAGCAGGTAGCAGGATAGATTTGACCTCCAGACTGCAGTCTGCTGACCTGAGGTGACTGAGTAACACAGGAAGGCACTTGGGTTCCTGAATGATCACATGGGAAAAAACTGCCTGTCAACCTGGACTATTTACCTCAAAATTGGTTGAAGAGAAAAACCAAACAAATGTCTGACTTATTTAACCCACTGTATATTTGGGTCTCTTTATTACTGCAGCTTAGCCTTATATGGTGCTTATTGGGCTTGTGAATGATATCCAAACTAGAGAGATATTTTCTAATATTTGCTTAACATCTTGCTTCTAATATTTGCAAATAAATGTTACCTGAGAACCTTCTGTGGGCCAGTCCCTGTGCAAAGCATGGCAGGGGATGAACAGATGACAAAGACATATTCCCTCCCCTCACAACGGACAACCCATGTGTTAGGACTCACTGGTAGGTTAGAATCAGTTGTGAGATTAGTCACTAGCAATTTATAACTTCAGGTTTTGAAATTTGTGAATGATGTTCTATGTCCAGGGCCCCCCAAACCACCCTCTTGCTCAATGATTTGCTAGAAGGACTCACAAGACTCAGAAATTGTTATAGTTGTGTCTTATTAGAGTGAAGGGATACTGATTAAAACCAGCAAAGGGAAAGGCTCATGGGGCAAAACCCAGGAGAAACCAGGTACAAGCTTTGAGATGTCCCTCCAAGTGGTGTCAGGTGGGGACCATTTCATCTCCTAGAAATAACACGTGAAAACACCCTTGAAGTGTTGCCAACCAGGGAAGCTCCCCCAGCCTTGGTATCTAGGGTTTTTACAGGGGGACAGTTACACAGGCATTCAGCACCCCTGTGACTGACCTCAGCTACCCAGTCTCTAGCTCCTCAGAGAAAAAACAGGCATTGACCATGAATCACATTGTCAGCATAAACTTATCTGGTTGTACTGGTACAGCATGGCCCAAGGCCTCAGGCATACTAAACACTCTTATCATGCAGACTATTACAAGAGCTCAGAGGGTATTTCCCAGGCCAAGGACCAGTCCTAAAGATAGGCCTTTTTTTTGGAATGTGGAGGATTTGAGCAACCTAGGACTTCTGAGTTAACCCTTTCCTGTGTACCTGCCTTTTGAGGTAAATAGGAATAGATTTAGTGTTATCTCCCTCTTACCTTTTGATATGCTTTCTTGCTTGGGATAGAAAGGGATTAAGTTATAGATTTTATGCTGGATCCTGACACAAGAATGTGTGGAGTATGTGACTGTCATTGTTCATGAGGGTGCAAAAGGTTGATGACTACCCACCTAATAGAGGAAACACAATAAGGGCACATAAGACACAATGAAAGACAAGGAAAGCTACTACATAGGCTCAAAGGAAGCATGCTCTCCAACTATTAGAGAGATTAGGAAAAATTTCAGGAAAGAGGTGGCTTGGAGACAGGCCTTGGACCTTGGTAAGATCATGATAGAAAGAGGTCAGTGGCACAAGAGGGATATTTGGAGAAGGATAAAAGAATGCTTTAAAGGCACTGAAGCATGAAAGTGGGTGTGTTTACAGGGGACACACCCACTGAGTAGTCAGTCCCATTTGGCTCTGGTGGGAAATGAGATTGGGAAAGTAGGTAGGAGTCAATATTGTGACGGGCTTTAGATACTGGGCTTGAGATTCTCTGATGAAATCAGCATGTGATGGAGCACTGTCTTTAAAAGTTTTTGTGCAGTGGAATGATACACTCAGATCTGTGGTGCAGGGAAATTCTTCTGCAAGAATTTGATGAATTGAACAGTGTTTAAAGTAGGACCACCCATAAATGAAACTATTATGAGACACACAAAAAAATAGAGCCTGAGTTATGGTTGTGGATATGGACAGAAGAGACTTACCAGAAGCAATTAAGACACAGAATCCACGGGACTTAACTCTAAGAATTTGGTAAATAGTGGCCTGTCAGAGAGAGGCATAGAAAAAAGGCTGGTAGCCACATGTGTTCCATGGGTTAGAGGACAGGTGACTGGGGTGATTGTGGTGCTACTGTAGGAAATAGGGAAAAGGGAAAAGAGTCACTAGAGCTTATTTGAAGAGGGGTTGGGAGTGTGGTAGATTAGAGGTAATCCATTAGATTTGAAAATGATGAGTGTTGTAATATCAGTAAAATGTCCAAATGATGTCTACCAGGGCATTCAAAAAATGAGTGTGGATGGAAGGAAAACTCAACAGAAATCATGCAAGATGGACTGGGGAGGAGGGGATGGGTGAAATCATACCTAATGGGTACAATGTACACTATCTGGGTGATAGGCACACTTATAACTTTGACTCAAGCAGTACAAAAGCAATCCATGTAACCAAAATATTTGTATCCCCATGATATTCTGAAATTAAAAAAAAAAAGTCTGTAGCTTGGAAAAGGGTCATAAGTTTGAGAGTCCTTGGCACTGAGGTTCTATAGAAATAAATGACATTTTAGCTGGGCACAGTGGCTTACATCTATAATCCTAGCACTCTGGGAGGCCAAGATGGCAGGATAGCTTGAGCTCAGGAGTTCGAGACCACCCTGAGCAAGAGCAAGACCCCGTCTCTACTAAAAATAGAAAAAATAAGTTGGGCATGGTGGTGCATGCCTATAGTCCCAGCTACTTAGGAGGCTGAGGCAGGAGGATTGCTCACTTGAGCTCAGGAGTTTGAGGTGGCTATGAGCTAGGCTGATGCCATGGCACTCTAGCCCAGGCAACAGAGAGAGCTTCTGTCTCAAAAAAAAAAAAAAAAGAAAAAAGAAAGAAATAAAAAAAAAAAAGAAAAAGAAATGAAAAGAAAGAAAGAAATATTTTCAAGAAAGAGAATGTGAATGTAGAGGTAAAAGAGAGGCTGATTAGGAAGAAGTTTGGGGATGCCACTATTTAAGTGAAAAGCAAGGAAGAGGCATCAGAGAAAGTTAGAGAAGCAAAGGAGGATCAGGTCGGAAGTTAAGAGGGGAAAGGGAATCCACCAGTATGACATGCCCTTGGAGGTACAGCAGGACACAGAGAGGAGAGACTGTTGAGCCTGGTTGGCAGCAGAGAAACACAATGCTTGATGACTTTGAAAGAGAAACTGGCCACATTTCAGGGATTAGGAAATAAGTGAGTACCAGGAAAGTAGAGGAGAAACTCTCTGTCCTATGCCTGGGGAGATACAGGAACTTCTGTTGATGGGGTGATTAGGTGATGTGGCATGGATAGGGCATAGGGGTAGACAACCAAAGGCAAAATGCTAACTAAGCAGGCACCCCAAGTCTTTGAAGCAAACTTAGAAAAGCAACTCCCTTGATGGCCACAGATGATGACAAGTCTTTCTTTCACATGGAGCTGGAAAGCTGGCCTTTGATAAGGTCTCTTGAAATGTTGGTGACACTATGAACACCCCGCAGAGACCACAGAGAAAATGATCCCACAATCAATTATTATTTGGCACTCTTCACTCATCATGGAATTTGGCGGACCCTTGGGTGCTGCGTTCCAGCTCAGGATCTCCACTCTTCAGATTAAAGAGCTGTTATAACTCTCTGTTTATTTTAGAAAAGATTAATGGTTCCTCTCGTCATTTCTCAGGGATAGACTTTAGTCTGTCTACAGTGAGTCATTAAATATATCGGCTGCAAGATTACAGATATAAAATTGTCCAATTTTGACAAAAAACAGCTCTAGCCCTTCTTCTTATTTTCAGTCCATAATCATATGTGAATAGAAACAGATAGGGAATGTGACTGGTAAGGGTTCTATGATAGAGAGATACAAGCCCTCCACCCTAATCTGTAATCTTCCCAAAAGCCTTCAACTGTCACTTTCACCAAGATGTCGCTCAATTAATTCTTGTCAAGTTGATTTAACTCTATTCAACCAACCCTCACAAGCTCCTAAATATAATATGGAAAATGAAAGCTGAATGAGAAGGATTATTTACTCTCAAGATGTTAACAGTCTACCACCGGGGAGTTAAGACCCACTAAGAACTAAGGCTAATTGTGATAAGTGCTATGGTAGAGGTATTTGAAGACAGAGAGCATAGAAAGGTGAGCTCAGTCCTCAGGCAAGACTTTCTGGAGGAAGCAGTGTTGAATGATGTGTGTACGTGCAGGTGTGCAGGTACGTGTGTGTACACACAAGTTTGCAGGGGTTAACTAGAGGGAAAGTGAAGCATTCCAGGAACAGTCACTTTGGTAAGTAAACACATGGAAGCAGAGAACTGCAGTGTATGGGTAATGTGTGGGGGTTTAGGTCCAGATGTTCACATACTTTGATGTGTTAGATCTACCTAGACAACTTGTGAAAAATTCATCAGCCCAGGCCTTGCCCCTGGATTTTACAAGCTGGGCTGCTGGGACTTGGAGATGTTAATGATTAGCCAGGGTCATACTACTCATTAATTACCAGTAGAACCAGTGGGAGAACCTGTTCTCAGGAAAGGACAAGTTGGGTTCTTCTTTGTTTGTTTGATTTTTTAATTGAAGAGAGCTGGGGTATAAGATTTGTGAAAGGAGTTATAAAAGAGAAGACTAGAAAAGTAGGCTGGACCCACATTATGGATAGATGGGATGAAAGGTTAAGGAAATCGGAATTTTTCTATCTGCAGAGAGAGTCACTAAAAGTTTTAGAGAAGAAGTGACATTGTCAAAGTAATCAGAAATGTGATCTAAGAACAAAAACTTATGGGTTCAGCCTATGGATTGGAAATAAAATTAGAACTGGCTTATCAGTTCCATTTCTTCCCAGTCAGCTAGGCCCCCCCCCACCCTCATCTGAATCACATTCCTCTGTAAGCCACAGAGGTAGGGTTTTTCCCCCTTACATAGGTGGTAAACTATCTTGGAGAACCCTCACTTCATCATCTTCAAAATAGTTTATTAAACCCCAAGGATGCCGAGTTGTGAGATGAGTACACATGCTCATCTGACTTCAGGCCCAAGGACAATGTGTGCTAGTCTTCCCCACCCTACCTCATGGGGTCTACCTCTACGGCAGGAGCAGCAGCCCTAAGTCTCTCCCTGAGGGTAAAGGGAGAGTGTACGTGGGAGGCCACATGCTTTGCAATATTCAGAAGAGCAAATCAGGGGTCTGGTCTGCAGATGATGGGCCTGATGGCAAGCCAGGGAATGGGGAGAACCATCTTGCTCCTGGATGTCTGTGGGTCTGAGAGCCTGGGCCCTATTTAGGGCTACTTTGCTTATTGAAATATGAGGGGAGGGCTGGGAAAGATATTTGAAACCTGTTTTTAGCCCAGCAGTTATTTACAGCAGGTGATGCTGGCCTTGGGAACACAACCACTGTGGCCTGAATAGCAGCACAATGCATACTAGATCACCTGCCTCCTCATACTGCTTGCCTTCACCATGTGGAAAACTCCCCCAGCTTTTATCCCATAATTGACCTTTTTTCCTTTTGTCTTCTGGAGGGTAAAATATAGTTTCAGCTGAAAGATTAAACAAAGACACCCTAAATGGAAGCAATCCTTATAGGAGGAAGCTCAAGATAGTAATTAAATGGTAGCATCATCAGATGTCAGAGAAACTGTCACTTTGGAACAAAGATTGGACTAAAATATCCAATTATCTATACCATGTTTAAATTCATCTGCATTTTGTATAAAAGGCAGAAGTCAGAGGTAACATACCTTTCATTTATACTGTGTTCATGTACAGTGTTTCTCTGTGGGGATGCTATTGATAATTTGATAGTCCTGTATTATGTAGAATTTCTCCACATTGTTGGCCACCCAGCATGCCTGGCACCTCCCCCTAAGTGCTGGCAGCACTCCTCAGGCATTGTATAATAAAACTAAACATGTCTTGAGAAACATTGCTCTAATGTTTTGGAGGGCATGTGCATACATTATTTCCTTTAATCAGCATAAAGATTCAAAATATTTGTAACATCTTCACTATTCAGATGATGAACTGAGACTCAAAATGGATTGCTGGCTTTTTCACTGGCTTAGTGAAGGGTGCTTCCAGGTGTCCAGTTCCAATAACTGACTCCTAATTCAGCTCTTTCTCTAAAGTATGGATATTGACTGTCTTTCAATGGAGGCAGAGACTTGTACTTGATTCCATCAACTAATAAATACATGCAACTGATTTTTGTTGTTATTTATATTCTAGCTATCTTCTAAGGAACATGATTTTGTTAAACAGAGGACACTATATTCTGCTGAGGTCCTTGATGGAAGCTTAGAGATAAGAACTAAGGAGAACTGGGCTAATTTGCCTGATAGGTCATGGAGCTCCCAGGGACAATAAAGAAAAGAGGAGGAGAACACAGAGAGCCAAGAGGACCTTGGGAGACTTTGAACTATATGGCATGACTCACCTACATACTCTCTTTCTTGCATCCCAAACCTTCAGGGCAACGTACTACTCATGAAATACTCATGGAGGGAACTGCTTTGTGAAAAATGGCAAAGGACTGAGTATTACTCCTGGGTTGAGAGGTTAATGCAGATACAGTACATATGGACCAGAGCCAGAGGCAGGGGGCACCACAGCATGTAAGCCCCCTGAGAACCAGCAGGAATCAAGGGCAGGGCCTGAGATGTTCACAGGTGTGGAACTGGTAGACTCACCCAGACATCTGAGACTATGGAAGTGCTAGCTCTTATCTAGGTCACATGCAATTGAAATGAAGGCTGAAACACTGCTGGGCTCTATAATATTTTCCAGGAATAGTAGCAAGGAGAACCAATTTATGTCAGAGATAACCCAGGTTGAAATATCTGAAGTGACTGATGATTTACTTCTCAACCTGATTAGGACCATGAGAGGAATTCTCAGAATAGAGTTAAAATTGGTGAGTGAGGGGGCAAGATATAGACCAGAAATAAACACCTTGAAGCCATATTCAGCTAGTGGCCCCAGAACTGTCATTTTGATAAGTTGGAGAGGCTTATGGATGGTCATTCTATGTAATAAACATAGGATAGTTATGTAACTTCAGATTTCATGAAAATGACAAAATGACAGAAAATGACTGAATCCATATATGGAATGAGGAATAAATCTTAAGCATAATTATTATCTAGTTATGATCACTATACACTGGGATTCTTATATAAACATTTGTTCACAGTGTGAAGTTGGCGAAACATGGCTTGGATTTCTTTGGACACACCAATCTGTTCATGTTTCAGGCTGGCCTGGTCTGGTTTGCTGCTTTGGAAAATATTCCTTATCTTTGCTTGTGCACTAATCTTTACGTGAGAAGCAGATGGTGTCCCTTGGGTGCCTGCACAGCCCTGTAGTTTATAACCTCATTGAGACCTATGTCTGCGTGTGCCCCCTAGGGGTTCTCTGCTGCACTGCCTACAGCCATAGGCAGAATGCTCACCCACTCCAGGCCAATGGCATCCCTCAAGGCTCCCAGTGTTCCAAATGGTTCTGAGAGAAGAATAAAAGAAAAACCATTAATGATGCCAAATTTTGTGTTGCCTTCTACGCTGATACTTCCACAGGAGGTCTCTCACTTTCTCCTTATAGTCCCAATTATATTGTCTAACCCCTTGCTCCAAGGCAGTCTTTGGTCTGCCATATCCCAAACACAATTAGTCAGTGGTTGACTCTCATTCACATACTAATAATAAATCAGGAGGGCATTGAAAATTAATTTGATAAGCATGAAATCTCAGGAGAAATCCTGCAGGCATGAATCTGGGTCCTCTACCTCATGCCTGGGCAGAGCTTGCCTGTCACAGCCAGCACAGAAGGAGGGAGTGCTCTACCCAGCTTTCACTGTTCCATCACAGCTCAGGGTTTTTGCTGCAACCAGTTTAGAATCTAGTGTTTTATAAGAAAATGCCACAGAAAGAGCACAGCTACTGCTCAAGAAGGTAACTCTCAGAGTCCCAGAATTTAAAAGAGTCCAGAAAATATCCTAGAAGTCAGAATAAATAGGGTGTTTAGGGTTAAGTATAAGTAAAGCCTACCAAACAGTTCATTAATTAAGGGATATTTACAGAATTCAGAGTACCTAAATTCAAAGAAAAACACCACAACCTCAAGCTAAAACATCTTTAGCTAAGTCCTTTATATTTGCAAGTGATTCTTTTCCTAACTTTTGAAGCATGAATTTGAAATATGCATGGCATGGCAATCCATCCAAGCCAATCCTTTTTTTTTTTTTTTTTTTTTTTTTGAGACAGAGTCTCACTCTGTTGCCCAGGCTAGAGTGCCTTGGCATCAGCCTAGCCCACAGCAACCTCAAACTCCTGGTTTCAAGTAATCCTTCTACCTTAGCCTTCCGAATACCTGGGACTACAGGCATGCGCCACCATGCCCAGCTAATTTTTTCCATATGTATTTTTAGTTGTCCAGCTAATTTTCTTTCTATTTTTAGTAGAGATGGGGTCTTGCTCTTGCTCAGGCTGGTCTTGAACTACTGAGCTCAAGTGATCCACCCGTCTTGGCCTCCCAGAGTGCTAGGATCACAGGCGTGAGCCACCGCACCTGGCCCAAGCCAATCCTTTTGGTGAATATAAAGTTTTTTTTGGAAACATCAATAACCTCCAACCATCATACATCAGGGAGCGTGTGGGGAGCCTATATGTTCCTTCCTCTACAACCTGGCTACCAGGAGTTATATTATAGTGAAAAGAAGTTTTATGAAATATTCTGACAATACTCAGACATCTATTCACAAGCTGTCTCAAAAACAGTTTTAAGCCTGGTGTGTAGCTGTGGAAGTCCCACTCTTTACCCTTGGACCCTCTTTTACCTTTGAGCCTTCTGTTCAGCATTTTCCATAAATGGTTTAACTGAATTTAAGGCAAGCATATTCTGATAGCAGGTGTGGCCAACTTTGTACTGGGTCAGGTACAGGGTGCTGTGTAAAGTAGAGGAACGCAGAACCAACTTGGAGGTCTAGACTGCAGGCTTCCATCATTTGCATTAAGAAAGCTGGGCTTGCTGGATGCTTATCCTTTATTCAGGTAAGGGCGGTGGTTCCCATGTAACACTACTAACTAACCATCTGTTTTGAATAATACTCATTTTGCCAATTAGAGACTATTTTTAACATCCCTTATGTTAATCAATAAGTCTCCTGGTGTAAGTTCAGTTAATTATATCTAAATACTAAGTGACCATTTTAGAAGAGGTTGACTCTGGCCAGGGTACTTCATCTGCTAGTTAAACACTTCTGGAGAATAGATCCCTAAAATAGGATATTTTAAATGCTAGCTACTTGCTCTCAGAGAATATATTACAGTTAACTTGTATATACACCCACATCACAATGTCTCTATTGAAGGATTTTAAAATAAAATACCACGCAGGCAATATAACACATGGGAACAGTGAAAAGCATCAAAGCGAGACGGAGTTGGAAGCAAGAGTAACAGTCTTGATGAGCTGACTTCTGCTTTGTCTTTAGGAGTGTGATTCTTGCATCTGTAGATGCTGAGGCACATGCAAGGGTGGATTCTCTTTGCTGGAGATGGATTTATTTTACAAGAAATAAAGCTGGATTGGGCTCTTCTAAAATTTTTTATTTTGAGGCTGAGAATTTCACTGGCTCAGATATGCCTAGAATAAATCAGACAACTATATTCAGAGCTTTTGGAATCTTTGAAAAAGAATTTAAGGCAAGAGTCGCAGAAGTGAATCTGTTCTTCTATCTAAGGCTGCATCTCCACTCTCCTCTACTGCTGCTGAAAGGTAATGAAAACTCTAGTAGTGAAACATCCAAGGGCAAAAAAGCATATTTCAAATGTGTTATCAAAATTCTATTGAGCAACAGAAAAATGGCAGACAAGAGCTGATGAATCCCTGCTGAAAGACAAATCTTTACCAGTATTTTAGACATTCTCCATAACATTCTGCAAAGTTATACTTCTTGCTGCCTCAGATCCTTTATGGGACAATATGAAATATAATTAAACACACACACAGACACCCATACACACATAAAGCTGTAACTTTCATTCACACTTTATTTAATACAAGGTTTAAAATTAAAATTAGACAGCTGAAATCTTAAAATAATTTCACATTAAACCTTGATTGTTTATGAAATGATGTCACCCAGCAAACACTAAGTAACCTAAACTTTGAGATTAAATCTCTTCTGTGGAACACAATTCAGTCAGTCTTTCCCATTTTGAGTCCTTTTTGTATCAAGGTAGGGTGGAAATACATATAATAATAGCAAAAAAATAATAATAATAATAGTAAGTAAATCAATGTCTATTGCAGCACTTAGTTTTGCTAAGCTTTCTCTATGCAGCTTTGATCTCCAAGATGTTGCATGACTTTCGAAAAACAGCAGAAATAAATCAAGATGAAATGCAAAAGGTAGCAAAGGCAAGAATGGTGATTGTGTTTTCGTTTCACTGAGCTAAGACGTTAGCAAGCTCTGGTATTAACTTACCCAGTGTTATAATCATTTTTCAAGGATCAGACTTTTTAAAGAAACAAAACCCTAGGCCAGATGGCAAGGGTGCACAGATTTATGCTGGGCCAACATAGGTCTTCATGCAGTAGACTATGTTACCTGCATGATATGGTGGGAGGGTACCAGGAAACCACTCTGTCCTCAGAATATAACCCTCACTACACTCTCACGGTTGCAAGAGATTCTACCATTAAAAATTTTATTGTTGGATTTAATGTAGTAATTTTATAACTCCCTTAAGTCTCAACACATTCTCTTTTAATAAAATTTTATCCAGTAGTCTAATAAATAAAACAGATAAAAGCAGACATGCTGAAATAGGCATGTGTCAGCTGGACTCTCCCTCTGAGGTATAACTTCAAACTGCCAGGCCCCATTTAAGCTCATTTTTAAAACCACTGGGTTAAGACACAGCTTCCCACTCAATGTGCACAAAAGTTTATAGAAATTGGGAGATTCCTGTCCCTTCAGCCCTCAGTGGTGGGGGTGGTGGAGGGGCTGAGCCTCCTACAGCCCGTTGTCGCTCACTTTGATTTGTCACAGTGTGTGGTAACATGATTACCATTTTCTATGTGTGCCAGACATGAAAAAGGTTGGGGACCACTGGGTTAGGGCATGATCCTCTCACAGAGGCTATCGCCCTCAATTATTACTAGCTATTGAGACATTTTTCAAAAGATGAGATACAAATGTCCAACAAACATATGAAAAAAATGCTCAGCATCACTAATCATCAGGAAAATGCAAATTAAAAACCACAATGAGATACCACCTTACCCCTGTCAGAATGGCCATTATTAAAAAGTCAAAAAAAAAAAAAATAGATGTTGTAGCAGATGTGGTGGAAAGGAAATACGTACACACTGTGAGTGGGAATGTAAAGTAGTACAAACTCTATAGAAAACAGTAGGGGGATTCCTTAAAAAACTAAAAGTAGACCTATCATTTGATCCAGCAATCACACTACTGGGTATCTACCCAAAGAAAAAGAAGTAATTTTACAAAAAAAGACACCTGCATCATAATGTTTTATTATAGCACAATTCACAATTACAAAGATATGGAATCAACCTACATGCTCATCAAAACTAATGAGTGAGAAAAATTGAAGATATTTTATATGTATTATATAATAAGACAGATAACAAATTTCTACAAATTTTTCAAGAAATTCAAAATATAACAATGGTAATAACTGAGTGTAATTTTTTTCAATACTGATCTAGGATAACAATAATGGAACTCTTTGGAGGGGGATAATATTTTGCTCAATTAGATCTCAAAGTATTTCCTAACATCAAAATTGATTACAGAGTGACATTAATGAAAATGGAGTAAGTACCCTATTTACCCTCAATAAAAGTAACATTAACCTTATAAGAACAGATACTTCACTTGATCTTAGCCAAAAGACCAAGAAAATAGAAGTAAAAACAAAGACTATATGATCTTCTCAATAGACGCAGAAAAAGCATTTGACAAATTCAGCAGCCTTTTATGATAAGAACACTTAACAAAATAGGCATAGATGGGACTTACCTAAAAATGATAAAAGCCACATATGACAAACCCACAGCCAACATTGTACTGAACGGGGAAAAATTGAAAGCATTCCCACTTAGGACTGGAACTAGACAAGCTTGCCCTCTATTACCACTTCTATTCAATTTAGTACGAGAAGTCCTAGCCAAAGAAATCAGACAAGAGAAGTAAATCAAGGGCATCGAAATGGGGGCAGAAGAGGCCAACCATCGCTCTTTGCTGACGATATGATCTTATATCTAGAAAACCCCAAAGATTCTGCCATGAGCTACTGGAATTGATAAACAAATTCAGCAAAGCCTCAGGTTACAAAATAAATGTACAGAAATCAGTAGCATTCTCATATGTCAACAACAGTCAAACTGAGAACCAAATCGAAGGCTCAATACCCTTCACAATAGCAACAAAGAAAATAAAATACCTAGAATATATTTAACTATGGAGGTAGTTAGTATCTTTGTTTCAGAATATTCCATCTGAACCACTTACAACCATATTCTACAATGCAGGCATCATGGTAACCACAAAGCAAAAATCTTTAGTAGATGCAAAAAACAAAAAAAAGGATGATTCAAAGCATACCACTACAGAAAACTATCAAACCAAGAAGGAAGACAGTAAGACTGGAAGAAAGAAAGAAAATTCCTACAAAACAACCAGAAAACAACTAACGAAATGGCAGTAGTAGTTCCTTATCTATCAATAATTACCCTGAATGTAAATGGTTAAAATCACTAGTAAAAGGCCGGGCGCGGTGGCTCACGCCTATAATCCTAGCACTCTGGGAGGCCGAGGCGGGTGGATAGCTCAAGGTCAGGAGTTCCAGACCAGCCTGAGCAAGAGCGAGACCCCGTCTCTACTATAAATAGAAAGAAATTAATTGGCCAACTAAAAATACATGTAAAAAATTAGCCGGGCATGGTGGTGCATGCCTGTAGTCCCAGCTACTCGGGAGGCTGAGGCAGA
>CAUYRT010083001.1:0-30645 GCA_963574885.1 Lepilemur ruficaudatus
GGGGGGCCGAGTGCATCCCCATGACTGTCCCCATTCGCAATATGCATTTGCTGGGTTCCATGTCCTCAGTCTACACCCGCCGTGGTCAGCACCTGTCTTGCTCCTGCCCTCAGAAGACACACTAGTGGCTCCTGTCAGCGATTCTCTACTACGCTCTTGACCCATCAGTCAAATCTGCCGATCAACCCTCAAGCTGAGAGAGGACCCTCACCCACATCATCTTGTCCCCTTCTGTTTTTGTCATACGTCATAATCCCAATTTGGTTCAGGCACTTAACCTTTCTGAACTTAAGTTTTCTGATCTCTCTTTTGAAGTTTGCTATATATTGTATGTAGCTTTATGGTACGGTGACTTTTTAGGATGCCATGCTGCCAGGGACAAAGGTGCGGCTCCGTCAGTTGCTAGAGCCCTGCGGATAAGACTCGGGGTGAGCAGGCGTTGCTCACCTAGTCAGGGAGCCTTAGTAAAGCTCTGCTTCACCGCGTGCAGACAGCGGGTTCAAGGACTCCAGAGCACAGAGATGGAGCGGCAGGGCCACAGTGGTTCTGAGCATGACAGTGTTGGTAAGAACGCCTAGTGACATGGATTTGCCAATCACTAGCATCAAGTTGAATTTGACATAATTAGTAATAGTAAAAGTGTAAACGTGTGGTTCTTCTCTGACAGATCCACTGCAGGCAGCACTGCTCAGACTTGAGGCTCATCTGCGTGTTTGCAGGCCGGGCACGGTGGGCCTGGCACGGGAAAGGGCACTCTGGGGACGTGGACATCTATGGGTGGAAGACGCTGCTTATTTCAACCTGTTATTCCTCTGAGGCATTTTATCTCCAGTCTCACAAAGGCTGGGAAATGAGGGACTTGGGATCTATAGAATGAGGATGACTACACCTAACTCACGGAGTGAATGAAAAGATCAGGTGAGAAAGATGATTATGACAGTATGTTCTAGATTGGTGGCAGATTGCTGAGAAAATGAGGGATATTAGTTACTTTGATTGCAGGAAAACATCCTAAGCAGAACAGGACTTCTGATCCCAAACTGATAAGAACACCAAGACAACTGTCTCTGCCATATCTGGGCTGTAAATCTTTGAACTTCAGACCTCAGTGAAATTTCATCTCTCACATTTTTTAATGAATTCAAAATAAATGCAATTACTGAACAGAAGCCAAAGATCATAGGAGGTTAGAAGTGGGGCAAGGACATGATCAATGCTGTTTGTTTGCATTCCGGCTCTGTTTTCTTGGCGAATATTTCACTAATGGGAGGCTGCGTGGGGGCAGGGACAGCCCTCCTTCTGATGGATGTCTGTTGCTGATTAAATCTGAGCTGGGAAGCTCTGTGGTTACTGGGAAACTTGAAACCCTAATGAGGACACAGGCAAGTAGAATGTGAGAAACGGAAACCGCAAGATCTTGTAATCCCCCAAGTAAGAGCTTTTTTAAATGACCAGGCATTTGCTCTTGAAAGCAAGCTTAGGAATATTCCAGTAAGCCCGTATCTTTCTACATTCTGTCCCTGTAGCCTAGCCTCCAAAAGCCTGGAAGCCCTTACCCTATGGGAGGTCTGTTCTTTCAGCAAAGGCTGGGCTTATAATTAATACTCCAGTTTGTGATGAAATCTGCTATCGATTCCTTATAATAGAGCTAAAAGTATTTGGTAAACACAATATCAATATCATGGGATTTTCCACAGAATAATCATAGCTGCTGAAACTAAGAGGGGCAGGATATCTGAGCAACACAGAAAATAAGTAACTATCTGGGACCCACTTCAGTAAATCTCAGTTTCTTGGAGAAACTGTCTTGTTAGACCATGAACAATTTCTGCTGGTGTAAGTCCCCATTTACTTTCATTAACCCTATTACGTATTCAGGGTAAGCCATCTTGCTTTCTCCTCCCAGGGGCTCTGCCAGTACTCAGTTGCAGCTGGGTGTCACGAATGCCCCAGATCACAGGGAAATGCAAAACAAGGCTAACAAATCAGGCTTGTGGTCTCTAATGCAAGTACACTTGTGTCTCCCACACAGATCAACTCTCATGGCTTGAAAATATTTCTGAACTCTCTCTGACTCTCATAATTTCTCTTTAAGGCAGCGGATGGTGTTACTCAAGAAGAAAAACAGAATGAGTTCAGCTAATATTTGTCCTCAACAGAATTTCAAACATCAAATTGCCCTTCCTCACCCCAAACACAGACGCCAATCAGTGGCTGAGCAAGAGACCTTGACCTGCTGCGATTCCAGTGGGACAAGGGTGGTCCTTCAATCTCGGAGGCACAGCTAGTGCCTTCTGCTTGCCCGGGCCTCACTGAGGCTTGCTCTGGGGATACGTGTACATGGAGGAGTCCTTCAGTGCATCTGTGGTTTATAGCAGCTGTGAGCTGCAGGGAAGAGTGCCATGATCTCCCCGGCCATCCTGCCCAGTGCATCCAGACATGTGCAGTAGAAGGAGGAAGGTATTTTCCCTCCTAACATAGCTGAATCTTTTGTTTCTCTGCTTCACCAAGAGAAGTCTCAAAGACAGCTGTTGCCTTAAATGGGAGCCAGGCAGACATGTCCAGTGTCCTTGGGTGTGTTTGTCCACTCAGCCACTCTGTGCTGGCAAAGCCACTAAAGGCAACAGCTGTCAAGGGCCCAGGATTGCCACAGCAGGCTGGACTGTCATTTGCAGGACAGACATCTAATTCTGGACTATCATCTTGCAGATGGGGCATCTGGGTGCTTCCATCCCTTCCATAAAGGCTTTGCTCACAAAATGATCACACAGAATTACATAGGAAACCAGCTTCTAAAAGTGACTCTAAACTTTCCTCACTTTTTAAAGTAAAAGGTCTTGGAGTGAACAGATTTGGAGTTTAAATCATGCGTATTGGGCTTCTGTGCAAGGAAGGATGAGCAAGTACAAGACACGGTGAAGGAGACGCTTGCCTGGTTACCTGGTAGTACACATGCTAATATTTTGAATTCAGCTCCCTCGAGAAATATGTTCAGGTTAGAAATCCTTCTCTAAATTAATAACAGAATTGCGGTCTTTAAGAAATGAGGGAGCTGTGGCAGCAGATGAGAACCACAGCTGAGCTGTCACATGTTCAGACGCGAGTGTGACATTCCCACCCAGGACTCAGTGGGAGACGACGCTGGGCTGGAAGCAGAGAGCCGGGGCGAGAGAACATTTGGAGCAGGGGTTGCCCCCTTGCTTCATGTGGCCCAACACAGTGCCTGTGTTGAAAGAAATACGGTTTTGCAATTAATTACCGATATTCGAAAATCAGTAAGCTGCAAGTAAAAATCCAAACTCACACCACCTCTTCGGAGGATGCCCAGCTGTTCTTCCAGCCTGGTGCCACTGCAGAGGTGGGCGGTCCGTGGACTGTCCTCCAGGTTAGATGGCTCCCTGCCCAGCCCTCGCTGTGGGCATCTGAGTCTCAACAAACCTCAGGCCTACTGATCTTCACAACCCCCCGTTACATAACTGCACACAGCCATGAATGACATAATCGGCAGCGTCTGGGAGAGTAGCAGAAACTTGCAAAAATATGTTCTCAGACTGAAACCTCGGACGAGTATGAGTCCCCCCTGAGTTCTAGTCACACGTGGTCATCTTAAAGCGGCTTCTCCTGGAGGCCTGGTGGTGGCCTGTGTTGCCAGGACTCTGCCCACCTGTAATACAATGACCTGTGTGCGTGTGCACACGTCCCTTCCGGCCCTGGCCACCCCGCAGACACCGTTTCCCACACAGCCCCCAGAAGAGTGACTAAGCGCCCAGTGCAGTGACTCTATGTGTAAGTACGTGTCGATGATATTTTTGAGGATTGATAACCCTACTCTGTCCTTAACTCTTGGCTTTAACTTTCGAGAGAAAAACAAATATTCATTCAGTCCCAACGTTTGGAAAAGTCATAACACGCTGAAAGTCGGTTTGGAATTATTTAAACTATTCCTCAGACTCTGCCTAGAAAAAAACGAAAACGCAAAGCCCTGAAGGTGTTTGGAAACTTCGGTAATTTGAAATGTCACTTTGTGCATAATCCATTTTACTTAGGGAATGAAAAAGCTAAATCTGATTAAACCCTTGAAAATTATGCCAGCACCAAAACCAAATCAGTTCTCTCAGATAGTAATTTGGCATTGTTAACTAAAATAGAGGTTTTTAGCTTAAGTTAGTTGGTAATTATTAAATGTTGTGCAATAAAATTCTGGAAAATTTTCCTGTTAGCTTATTTTACCTTTTTTTATTTTTATTTTTATTTTTTTTTAATTTTTGGCAGGGTGTGGAAGGAAAAAGAAACATGGACTGCTCTGATATAAATGAGTCTGCCCTGGGCACAGCACACCCCTTCCATGATCTCATTAATCATCGGGCTTCACTGGGCAGACAGACTGGCAGCGGTGTAATTCGATCCCTATTGCACAGAGGGGGAGGCCAAGGCAGCAAGAGGTTAGGTGAATTCTGGAGACCACACAGCAAGAGCGTGGAGGTGCCCAGCCCGAGATCTGGGCAGTCTCCCCCAGACGCCTCATGAAGCAGCCGGGGACGGACGGCTGCAGGCCACGCACAGCAACCCCCAGTGGGAAGATGCTGGGCTCCGGTGGGGTTACTGCAGGACCTGCCTTTGAAACATCTCTCTCAACTCAAGACACTAAGTGCTAAGGCACTTCTCTGAGTCCTGTCTCCCCAATAGTCACAGCAACACAGGTACATGTGACGCGGGGCTCGTGGAGCATTCACACGTGAAGAATCTCTAGCACATGTGAAGAATCTACTGGACACTCAGTAACGTTGGTTGCCCCCCTTGATGCTGAAACTTGCCCACAGGTAGAAAACTATCATCTCCTCTTACTCCTGGACTGGGAAGCCCTGTGTCCACCGTGCACCCGTCAGGAGGCCTGGCAGGGCCAACTCAGGCCGTCTAAGGCCCTGCGAGGCCTCCGAGATTCCAGCCACATCCTATCACCTGGGCCACTGTCGCTCCTTTTAAAGTGCTGAGAAGTCACTGTGATTATAAACATCATCTTCCCCAAGTCCCCCATCAAAAAGCCTTGTTGCTTACATGCTCTGAGCTTCCTGGATTTAGAAGAAGTATTGTCTGCCTTTCTAAGGAGGCCTTCCACAGCTCTAGTATTCTTGTGCTACCCATTTATGTAACATTACCTTGCAAGGAACAGTCACCATCGATCCCAAACTAAACATGAATTTCCTTTCAAGATTATTCATAAGGGTGAATTAGTAATTGTGGATCAATACTGTCTGGTGTCGGCTATTAAAGGAGAGATGAGGAAATAGTGACTAGTGCTTCTGACAACCCTGGAGGCGGCCACGTCCTTGCTTCGAGCGTCTCCTGTGCCCCTCCTGTGCTACGCGTCCTCTAAAAGCTACGCCACCGTGCTGCCTAGCTGGACAACCGTGGCTCTAGTTGTGCATTATTTTTCTTCATCCTCCTTGGGACATGGTGCACAATGTCAGCTGGGTGTTTATCGTGTCTGGAAAGGCCTCAGACGTGAAAGCATGCTCACTGGTAGTCTCTTTCAGATAGCTCGAATATCTCAGGTTCTGAAGTGCTGTTCCCATGTGTGTTGTGTCTGCTGATTCTTTCTCACAGCTAAAAGCTTCCTTACGTAGTTTGCAATTCTTGTCCGAAAGTTCATCTTCCAGGGATTTACTTATCTGTGGTACCCGGAGTACCCTTGCCTGCGCAAGGCTCCATAGTGACTGGCATGGCCTTTGCTTCTGAAGGCACCTGCCCACGTGCAGCCTGAGCTGGTCTCCTGGGGGTGCCCTCACCATGCAGGATACTCACTTGCACTCTGTCTATACCACCCCGCAGGGGCAACGGGCTTGTTGCTTTGATACTTTGCAAAATACCTTTTTCTTTGCCTTCCACTAAGAGACCCAAGCTGACAGCAGGCTTCATTATCTCTTCTGTGTTTTGAGTTTCCCTTTATGATTTCCAGCTCTGAGCAGGGCATCTTGGTTCCAGCCTTCGGTTTTCTGTAGGTCCTGGACCCCACCGTTCATCCCAGCCAGGGCATTTGAGCCCTTTCTAAGCCGCCACGACCTACATCCAGATTTCTGCTCCTCTGCCGGTGACCACACACTGACTTTCCCAGCTGTAAGTTTCCTTTTCATTTCTGGCTTCTGGGGATTTTTCTTTCTTTCTACTAAGCTCAACTCTGTGTCTGAAAAGACTTTATTTTGGTTTCACATATTCAGTGTTTTTCTGCTTTTACGACTGGAAAGTACCAGACAGTGGATCCATCCTCCTGTTGGAACTAGAACCTCCCCGCTGGGCTCTGCGGGATGAGTGGTTTATTCGGCTATTCAGCAAGTGCCTGCGATGTCGAAGATGCTTAGACTTTGACTACTGCATAAATCCAAACCCGAGATGAGTCTCATCTTCTCCGCTTGGCAGCCAGAGCTTGGGAAAGCCGCGCAATCCCTCCAGGCCTCAGTTTGTGATTGTCAATCCAGACGAACATAATCCCTCTCCCGTTCCTTCACACAAAGAGCAGATTGTGAAAATTGCTGAAATAATGTTACAAAAAAACTTTGAAAAGGTGTAAAGTTACATGAAAGGTCCTGAAGTTGTTCTTAAACCAAGAAAAATGGTGCTCTATTAAGTGATCGACCATTCATTTCTTTTTCACCAGGATACGGAGGAGGACAGGAGAGGATGGGAGAGGACGGAGTCCCCATGGCCTCTGCCAGTGGGCGTCAGGCTCCTGAAGCGCCCTCAGCGAGGCAGTCCACGAGCTCTGCCTGCTCAGCGCGTCTCCCTCAAACATAGGCCCTTCCCTGCAGCAGCGTACTGGCACATTGCCTATAGTCGAGCTCAAACTTCTCCTTTTAAACTTGGCTCTGCCGCTGGGCCTGTCTTTGTCCAGTGCTGGGAGGAAGAGGACGCCAGTGCTGACAGCCGCGTGGGTCTCACCACAAGGCACCAAGCTGCAGCTTCTCTGACTCCTGGTCAGTACCTAGGAAGTGTGTCCAGAAGGTGGTTCAGTTTGGATGAATATGTGGTGAGTTTTCAGTGCAAAGAGATAAGCATTCACTTGTGTTTCACAACAAAACCCGAGGCAAGAAAGAAAGACTGATCAAATTAAAATTGCTGATTAATCGGTACTGCAAACTGATAAGTTGCGATTTATTTCTTTAAGTAGCATTTCTGAATCATGAGGATGCCTTAGAAAATCCTTAGCCCATGAGTTTGAACCAAAGGTTCTAAGAAAATTTCTCATCGGGCCCTGTACTTTCTCCTGCCATATCATTTACCTATGGAGCGATGCACAAGTCACAGCACAGAGAAGGAATGTCACAGAGGACACACACATTCCTGTGTCACGGCCGGAGCCAGAAATAGAACAGAGGCATTTTCACCTTGCCCTTCGGCCAGCAGTCCACATTGCCTCTGCACAGCGCTGCTTGTCATTAGCCGTGAAGCACAGAAAGCACAGCTCCCGGTTGTCCACGAACAGCGAGACATTGCAGAGCAGTGTGGGAGAAGGCCTAGGGTGCGATTGATAGCAAACAACTCAGCCATCAGCTCTCACATACGTGGCATGCACTGCACTTTATGGGGAAGGGCAGGGACGGACAGGGAATAGGTGTTTCTAGCAAGATCCTTAGACGGTTCTGATGCAGCCAGTCCTTGGGCCAGCCTTAGTGAAATTGAACCAGCTGTGCATAGTTCAGTGAGGAGTGGGCCAGAATCTATTCACTGTTTTGCAACTGGCTTTTTTTAAACTATAAAAAATATCTTACAGATTGTCTCATGTCAGAACATATTGAGGTGCCCATTACTATTCTTTATATAGCCACAGAATATCTCATAATGTATTTTAGCCAGCCCCATGGAGATAAATATTTAGGTTGTTTCCAAATGTGTACTAGATTTAAAAGAGAGGGAAGGAGAGCAGCGATATTCTGTACATAAATTACTACACACGTGTGTCAAGAGTATCTTTAGGAAGATTCTTAGAAGTGGAATTTTGAAGACAAATGACTTATGCTATTTATAATTTTGATAGATACTTCCAAATTATCCTCCATAGAAACTGTAGCTGATCATCTAGTTTTTATACAATGTCTATTTACTACTTACTATGAATAATAATGTATTGTTATAATTTCCTTCCTTTTGCATTCTTTTTCCTAAGCATTTCTTTCAATGCTGTATTACACTGGGTAGAACCGTCTGAGCAATGTTGACTGGAGCAGACATATTTCACCATTAAGAATCATGTTTACCTTTTTCATATTGACAAAGTTCCTTGTATTTCACGTTTGCTGAGTCTATTTTCTAAGTCACAGTGAGTGACAAGTCACTTGAAATTCTGTCAAGTGTTTTTCCTGCATCTATTGGAATAATTGTATGTTTTTCTTTTATTCTATTAATATAGTGAATTATGTTGATCGATTTTTAGTTACTAAACCAGCCCACAGTCCTGGAACAAATCCTACTTGATCATGACAATTACATATTTTATGCATTGTTGGATTTGTTTTGTTCAATTTTGCCATGAATTTTTTGTCTACATTCTTCAGGGATATTGAAGTTTCCTTTTCTTGTAATATCTTTGTTTGGTTTTGGTTTCAGGATTATACTGGCCTCAACAATTTTGGAATTGTTCCCACATCAGTTTTCTAAAAATGTTTGTGTAAGATTGGTATTTTTTCTTAAATGTTTGATAGAATTTATCAGTGAATTTATCTAGACTCAAAGATTTCTTTGTAGAATTTTTTTGGTGACAAACTCTATTCTTTTAATATATAAAGGAGTATTCAGATTTCTTATTTCATCTTTTCTCAGTTTTGGCAAGTTGTATATTTTAAAAGAATTTGTCCATTTTTTCAAGTTATCAAATTTAATTGTATAATATTATTCACCAAGTTTTCTTATTTTCCTTTTGATGTTTTCAAGATTTATAGTGATAGCCTTTTTATTATGCCTATTATTGGTAATTTATGTGTTCTCTTTTTTTGTCAGGAATGTACTCATTTTGTTAATTCTGTCAAAGGACAAATTTTGGCTTTGTGGATTTTCTCTACTGTATGCCCACTTCTTATTTCTCTGATTTCTGCTATTTATTATTTTCTCCCTTCTACCACTTTGTCTTTATGTTGCTCTTCTCTTTCTCTAGCTTGGTAAAGTAGAAGTTGAGATAATTGGTTTTACAGCTTTCTTCTTTTCTAAAATAAACATTTAAAGCTATAAATTTCCCTCCAGCCATTGCTCTTGCTGTATCCCACAAATTTTATGTTGTATTTTCATTGTTATAAAAGTTAATTTTATAATTTTCCTTATTATTTCTTCTTTAATCCATGATTTATTTAGAATAGTATTGTTTAATTATTAAGTATTCAGAGCTTTTCCAAATTACTTTCTATCTAATTTAATTCTATTGTGGTCAGATATTTTCGTTATTTCAATTCTTACAAATGAATTCTTACTTATGGCCCAACAAATGTCCATCTTAATGAATGTTCCATCTTTGATACAAAAGAATATATATTCTGAAATTGTTGGATGTGTTATCCTATGAAAGCCCATTAAGTCAATTGCATTGATTGTGTTTTTCAGGTTGTTCAAAATATCCTTAATGAAAATTTGTCTTTTTGCTTTTTCAATTACTAAGAGTACAGTGTTGGAAAACCTCAACTATTTCTGCGACTTTGCCTATTACTTTCGTAATTCTTTTGGTTTTGCTTCATGTATTTTTGAAACTTGTATTAGGTACATAAACATTAATAATTAATTAATTAATAATAATCTTCCTGATAGATTAATAACTTCAGTATTCTAAGATATCCTTCACAGGAAGTGTGTCCAGATGGTGGAGGAAGGATCTCCTAAAATATGTTCTTCCTAAAAACAACTAGAATATTAGCAAACTATGTAAAATTTAACTTTTTAACTTTTTTAGAATCTTGGAAATTAACCAAAGACTTGAAACTATGCAAGGAACATTTATTCAAGGAATAAAAGTCTGAATTTCAATAAAAAGAGCAAACTTTGGGGCATTTTAATTGTCCTTATTCTCATCCTCCTATATTCAGGTTTGTGGTGTCTTCAAAAACCAGAAAATGTGGGATCACGGTAGATGTGAAAAACAGGAGCTTAGCAGACATGGAGGAAAAAGATAGTTTTGAAGCTCCCCCCAAAATGCCCATTCTGAGAAAATTGTTACTATTTGACCTGTCTGACAGCACCCTGAAAAAATCCCAGTAACAGGGCATATCTTTATTTGACTTGACTTAGGGCTTGTTCGGAGAGTAGAATCCTATCCCCTGGGCATTTGTTGAAAAAAAATTGCAATTGTTTAACACTCAAACTGTGTGAGGTAGGAAGAGATTAATTCCTCTGGGGAAAACCACAGAGCTAGATAAAATATTTGAAAAGAAAATCTGGTGGATGAGATGTCCATAAGTGGCTTTGAAAAGCTCAATCTAGAAGGCCATGTGCATGGATAGGGCTATCTGCATGCCCAGGAAAGACCTGGAAAGGACCGAGTCTCTTCCCTCTGGCTGACCTTGGGGTGCTGTGCAATCAAGAAAGGGAGGTCCAGGGAGAGCCATTAACTACTGGAGCTTTGAAGACATGCCCGGCATACCTTGGTGGAAGACTTAATTGATTCAAGACATTTAAGGAAACCTACGTCCAATCATTAGCTGACCAATATGTTAACTGAGTGGAGATTTCTGTCTCCACACATGGAATACAGACTTTATAGAAAAATCACTAAACAAACAAACAGCATCAACTACAGCAAACAGCAACAACAAATGCAAGGGGAGAAGATGTGACCTGATTTGCAAAGTTGTCAAATCATATTAGTTAAAATTAAATTCAGCGGCATTAGGTACATTCACATTGTTGTACAACTATTACCACCATCCATCTCCAGAACTATTTCATCTTCCCAAACTCAAACTATATTGTTTCAAGTTAGCACACTAATTATAATCCCTAGGACAACCACTAATAAAATAACTCAATGAAATATATTAAAATAAAATATTAATACAAGATATTAAAAATGACATAATAGAAAAATATATATTAAACACAAAAGAAGGTAGCATTGGAGGAATAAAGAAACAGACAAAAAACATACAACACAAATAGTAAAATGTCATGTAAATCTTAATTCATCAGTAATTACATAAACATAAATGGTTTGGAAATTCCAATTAAAAGACAGAGATTGACAACATAGATTTTTTAAAAGTACATAAGCCAACTGTATGCTTTCTAGAAGAAACATGCTTTAGGTTCAAAAACAAAAAAAAAGGCTGAAAATAAATGTATAGGAAATGTTATCCTACATGAACAGTAATCAAAGAGAGCTAGAGTGCTACCCGAGTAACAGACTAAATAAACTTTAAGACAAAAATGGTTACTAAAGAGAAAGAAGGACATTTTGTAATTATAAAAGTGTCATTCCATCAAGAAGATATAAAAATTATAAACATATGTGCACCTGACAACAGAACTCCCAAATACATGAAGCAAAACCTAACACAACTGAAGGGAGAACTAGACAGTTCGACAGTCCTGGATAGAGACACCGACTCTCCGCTTTCTGTAGCGGACACAGCGAGCAGATCAACAAGGAAAGAGAAGACGTCAACAACACCACAAACCAACGAGGGTAACAGATACCAACAGACTACCCACCAAGGAAAGGCAGAATATGTATTCCCAAATGCACATGGAACATTCTTCAGGATAGAGCATACATTAGCCCATAAAAAAGCCTCAGTAATTGCTAAAGGATGAAATTATACAAAGTAGGGTCTATAGTCACAATGTAATATAACTAGAAATTAATAACAAAAGGAAATTTGATAAATTCACAATAATGTGGTGCTTAAATGACACTTTCCCGAATAACCAATGGATCAAAGGAGGAATCACAGAGAAATTAGAAGATACATTGAGACGAATGAAAATGAAAATACAATATATCAAAACTGATAAGATGAAACTGAAACAAATCTTAGAAATCTCCATTCAATAATCTGACCTTCCACCTTAAGAAATCAGAAGAGTAAATTAAACCTAAAAAAAAACAGAAGAAAGAAAACAATGAAGATTAGAGAGAAAATAAATGAAATAGAGAATAGAAAATCATTAAGGAAAATCAATGAAATCAAAAGTCGATTCTTTTATTGAAAAGATCAGTAAAATGGAGAAAACTGACCAAGATTAAAAGAGAGAAGACAAATTACCAATGCCGGGAGTGAAAGAGACAACATCACTACCAGCCATACAGCAACTGTAAAGACCATAAAGATTATACTGTGACAACTCTATGCCAATAAATTAGATAACCTTAGTAAAACAGTAAAATCTTAGCAAGATACACACTACTGAAAATGACTCTAGAAGAAATAGAATATATAAATAGCTCCTTAACATGTAAAGAGATGGAATTAGTAATTAATCAATTTTCCCCCAAAGAAAAGCCAAGAAGCAGAGGTTTTCACTAGGGAATTTTACCAAACATTTCAAGAATTAATCACAATCCTCCACAAACTCTTCCAAAATATATGAGGAGCATATGCTTTCCAACTCATTCTATGAGGCAATATTACCTGAATATTGACCAAGACCAAGACATCAAAAGAAAGCTACAGACCAATGTATCTTATGATTATAGGCACAACAACCCTCAACAAAATACTGGCTAGCCAAATCTAGTAAGATATAAAAAGAATTGCACACCATGATCAAGTGGGACTTATTCATGAAATGCAAGGTGTCTTTGATGTATGAAAAATCAACCAATGTAATCTCTATAGAATAAAAAACAAAAAAACAAATGATTTATGTCAACAAACACAGAAAAAGCATTTGACACAGTTAAACACTCTTTCACGATTAGTAAAAAAACACTCTACAAACTAAACTGAGAATAGAAGGGTAGTTTTTCCTTCTGAAAAAGGGTGCCTATGCAAACCCCACAGCTAACATTACACTTGGTGAAAGACAGGATGCTTTTTCCCTAAGATCAGGAGTGAGACAAGGAGGTTCTGGTCATGGCAATTAAGCGAGAAAATGAAATAAAATGCACCAGATGGGAAAAGAGAAGTAAAAGTATCTCTATTTGCAGATGGCATGATCTTATATACACGCAATACTAAGGATTCCACACAAAAACTATTAGAATTAATAGACAAATTCATCTAAGTTGCAGGACATAAGATCAGAATACAAAAATTAATTGATTTTTATATACTAGCAATGGAAAGTCTCAAAATGAAATTAAGAAAACAATTCAGTTGACCCTAGTGGAAAATGCATATGGAGAAAAGGAGAATGAAGGAAGCTTACATGAAGAGACGCTGACAGAAAGAGAGAGGCGATCAGAAAAGCGGACAAGAACCAGGTTAGTCCTTGTGATACTATGATGCGCATGTATCGACTTTCAGCCACGGTTCCTGCCCACAGCCCTTTTTATTTACTAAAACAATAAACACTTCTCTTGTTAAATTATTTGTCCGTTTGTCCTTTGTTCCTGAAGCAGCTTGGAAACAGCTTCAGAGCAAAAAAGGTGAAAAACAGTCTTTTGTTATAATATTGGGCTGCTTCAGGCCTCAGAAACAGCCACAGGAAACAGAATCTGTCCCTCTCTCCTCTCCCTCTCTCAATCTCTCTCTCTCTCTCTCTCTCTCTCTCTCTCTTTCTCTGTCTCTCTCTCTCTCTCTGAGCCCCTGCTACCCTCATTTCACCTACTCCTTTTTCTCCCCAAGGCAGGCCATAGAAACCAAAAATATAACCTCTCCCCTGACTTTCTGTCTTAAAGCTGTCCATAAAGAAATTCTCTGACCCACCTTGTTGGATCGTGGATTATTAAGACCTCCATTTTGGAAGGGGTCCTGCCCCATACCCAGGAGGAAGGAACGCTGCACAGAAAGGCCAAGAAGAATCTCAGCAGCTGGCTTTCCCCACTCAGTCTATTTGTATTGGACCATACCCTTGTCGTCAATCCATTTCTACACGGTCAGTCATGCCGATCAGCGAGTCTCCATAAAAGGCCCGAGAAGATGGGACACGGACAGCTTCTGGACAGGTGAACTCATGGAGGCTCAGGAAGGTGAACAAGGGCTCATCCACGTGCCGGAGGGTGCACATCCCAACTGCATGAAAATGAAAGCTTTTGCCCTTGAGACCCTTGCAAACCTTGCCTCATGTATCTCGTCATCTGGCTATTTATTTCAATCCTTTAAAATGTCCTTTATAATAAATCGGTAAAACTAAGTGTTTCCCTTAGTTTTATGAGCCACTCTAGCAAATTAATTGAGCCTAAAGAGGAGGTCATGGGAAGCCTGATGCCAATCTAAAGTTCTGGAGGCCTGGACTTGAGACCAGAATCTGAAGAAAGGGCAGTCTTGTGGGACTGAGCCCTCCAGCTGTGGGAGCTGACCCTACCTCCAGGTAGATACGTCAGCATTGAATTGGACTAGAGGACACCCAGCAGGTGTCTGCTACAGACCTGATTGCTTGCTTGCTAGTGGGGAGAAATCTCCACACATTTTGTCCCAGAAGTCTTCTGTGTTGACTGTCGTGGTGTGAAAGCAGATGAATATGGTTCTCTTTTTACATAGTTCTGCATTACAAAATCCAAGTGTCACCTGCAATCCTGGTCTAGGGTAAAATTGAGTCTGCATTTACAGAAATAAAGCATTCCTCTGTGTCTCTGGTTCCTACTGCCAGCTACACATCCCCTGAGCCCATTTCGAAACATCTCTGAGGGTATCTGAAATGTGGTTTGAGCATATCTGAGTGCCAACATAGTGCTTGGTAATTTTTATCTTTTTGAACTGTTCCAGCTCTTTCTGGTGAGGTCTTTCACAATAAACAATAAACATTTGTAAGGCCCCCAAACCTGCCATACAACTATCAGTACCAATGTCATCCCCAAGAAGGTGGCTGGTGTTAAATGACTGCCAGGATAACCATTTCTATTGCTTTCCAGCATGCAGGGAATGCCCTTTGCTGTGCTGACTCTCTGAGTTTTCACGCTAGACCCTGCCACTATGCGCCTTCCCGACCTGCTCATAGACAGGCCGATGGGCTGCTGTGCCCTGCACCTTTAGGACGCCCTGAGAAGCCAGTGAGAGCTGGGAGCTTGGTGGAGGCTTTCCCCTCCCCTTCGGAGACTTCCATATGAAAGCATCTCTTTAATGTCTCACTCAGGCCACCCTCTCTCTGGAGGACACAATGAAGCCTATGTGGGAGTTGTCCTGAAGGGTAAGTAATAATGGCTAATATGTCTATATTAAGCCCCCACTATGTGCCAGGCATATAAACTTATTTGACTTTCAAAATTATGTGATGAGGCAGACACTATAATTATCTCCGTCAATTGATATGATCATTTGACTTTCCCTATTAAGCTTATTGACGTGGTAGATTACGTTGGTTGATTTTAAACCGATTCTTGGGTATTAAACAACTTGGGCATATATGACTTTGCCATGGTTAAAGAATTCTTTTTTACTTTAATGTGCTTTGGTAGTTTTTGGTTTTTGAAGAATTTGTTCATTTCTTATAAGCCATCATATTATGAGCATAAAAGGTCTGAAGTATTATTTTATTGTCTTTCCAGTGACTGCAGGATCTGTAGAAATAGTCTCAGTTTTTGTCCTGATATTGATGATTTGTGTTTTCTCTTTTTGTTTTTGTCAGTATTGCTGTAGGTCTATTTATTTTATTATTATCTTTGAAGAGTCAGCTTTTTGTTTCATTGATATTCTCTATTGTTTTTCTTATTTCATTTTCATTGGTTTCTGCTCTTATTTTTATTATTTCCTTCATTTACTCACATTGGACTTATTTTGCTCCTTCTCTAGTTTCTTGAGATAGAAACTTAGGTATGAGATTTTCTTCATTTCTAATGTAAGCACTTACTGCTATACATTTCTCTCTCACCACCACTTTGACTGCATCCCACATATTTTGCTATTTTCTGTTTCCTTTTTGTTCAGTTATATGCATTTTTTTATTTCCTTTGAGACTTTTCCTTTGACCCATATGATCATCTAGGAATATATTGCTTAATTTCCATGTTCAGAGATTTTTCTGTTGTCTTTCTGTTCTTTATTTCTACTTTGATTTCATTATCTCTTTGATTTTCTCTCTTTAAGTTTGCTGAGGTTTGTTTAGTGGGCCAGGATATGATATATCTTGGTGAGCATCTCATAGGCCCTTGAAAAAAATGTGTATGCTGCTGTTGTTAATAGGAGTGTGCTATGTACCTCAATTGGTTGAGTTGATTGATTGAGTTGTTCATGTTGTCTATATGTTTATTGATTTTTCATCTTGCTGAGAAGGAGATGTTGAAGTACCTAACTTTAAGTGGGAATTTGTTTATTTTCCCTTTCATTTATATTAGTTTTTGTTTCATATATTTTGGAGCTTTGTTGTTTAATGCATACATTTTCAGGATTGTCATGTCTTCCTGGTGGATTAATCATTCATCATTATGTGATGCTCCCCTTCATCTCTACTAATTTTTTTCTTTTTCTCTGAAGGCTATTTTATTAAATATTAATATAACTACTTCTTCTTTTTAAAAAATTAACGTTTGTATGATATATCTCTTTTATCCTACTATTTTTAACCTACCTATGTTATTGAATTTTAAGTGAGTTTCTATTAAGTAGCACATAGTTGGGTGATGTTGCTTGGTCCACTGTGGCATACTGTGTTTTGATTGGTGCATTTAGACCATTTACATCTTAGATAATTATTGAAATGTCAACACTTAGGTCAGCCTTTTTTAGTTTGTTTTCTATTTGTTTCCTCAAGTGCTTGTCTCCCTTTTCTTCCCTGTGGATTATTTCAACATTTTTCAGGATTCCATCTTGAGTTATCTATAATAATTTTTAGTGTACCTTTGTATAGCTTTTGTAGTGGTTTCTCTGGGAATTATAATATATATATATGTGAGTTATTAACAGTCTGCTATATTGTCATCTCACCACTTCAAATAAAATGTGGAACTTCAGCTTCCATTTAGGTCCCTTTATCTTCCCACTGTAACTTGGGTATCAGATGGTGACTTATAACTTTTGTTTTAATGATCAAATATGATTTATAAGAAAAAATAGTCTATCATATGTGCCCATATTCCTGCCTTTCCTGTCATTCCTTCTTCCTTCCTCATACACCAAGTTTCCTTTTTTAATAATTTCCTTTCCAGTGGAAGAACTTTCCTTAGCCAGTCTTTAGAGTTAGGTCTGTTATCAGAAAATTCTTTTAGTTTTTCTCCATCTGAGAATTTTTTTATTTACTCTTTATTCCTGAAGGACAGTTTTGCTAATATAGAATATTTTGTTGATATTTATTTTCTTTAAGACCTTGGGGAATATGTGGCACTTTTTTCTGTACTCTGTTATTTCAATGACATATGTACATACATTTCCCATATGTAATATGTTACCTTTTTCTGGCTGCTTCAAGATTTTTTTCTTTATGTTTGGTTTCCAGGTTTAATTATGGTATATCTTGGCATAGATTTTTTTGAGTTTATCCTGTTTCAGGTTTGCATAGCTTCTTTGATCTGTAGGTTTCTGTCTTTCATCAAAGTTGGCAAGTTTTCAGCCATTATTTCTCCAAATACTTTTTCAGATCTACTTGCACTTTCTTGCACTTCAATGATACAAATATTTGATCCTTTATTATTGTTCCATAGGCCTCTGAGATTCTGTTCATTTTTTTTTTTTCAGCGTAATTTCTCTCTCTCTTGTTCAGACTGGGTAAATTCTATTTTCCTGTTCTCAAATCTGTTAGTTCTTTACTCTGGCATCTCCACTATTGAGCCCATTCCACAAGTTATTTTTTTTAAATTTCTTATTATAATTTTCAATTTGTGTATTTTTATAATATATAAATATATAATTTATATATTTTTATAAAGTATAAATTTTTCAGTTTAGCAGACAGTCATGCTATTTAGGTTTGCACCCAGGTCTTAGCCTACTTTTGAGCTGCGGGCCCAACGGCAGTTTAATTTTTAGGGCCTATGAGCACTGTTTTGGTCTGTTCAATTATCTGTGTCCCCAGGGGTCTTGCTGGTCCCTGTAGATGCTGCTTGAGAAGGTGGACAGGTCTTTCCCTATGCCAGCCCCTGGGAGTCTCTTGGGCAGGAGAAATGTGGTAGGATTTCCTACCATTCCCTCCCAACCCCTGGTATTTCTGACAGTGAAGGAAGGTCTCAGGCCTGCAGGAACAAACGCTTCCTGGGCCAGGCTGCTTGCTGTGCATGGGCCCCTTGTCTACCTGGCCTGTTGTCTATGGGTGTCGGGGGTTGAGAGTCTCAGGCCCCCAAATATAAAAAGGCTTCCTGAACTGGATGCTTGCTGTGCCTGTGTACCTTTCTTCAGGTACAGACAGGTCAGTCTGTCAACTCAGTGTCTCTGGGTGGGGAAGGGGTCTCCTTCCACAGTGACGAAGAGGCTTACTGAGTAGCCACCTGGGGTATCCAGCTCTTTCACACTGCCTCACCCTCCAGCAGCTGCAGGATCTCTGATGGAAAGAAGAGCCTTGGGAAAGGAGAGGCCTCCCTTGGCCACTGATTTCTGACAAGGATCTGAATCAATCTTCCTTGCCAGTAGCATCGTGCTCACCTGATACTGCTAGAGGGACTCCCATTAGATCTGAGGAAGGTCTGAGTGACCTTCCTCTGCCAGTGGAGGAGGCAGGATGCCCTGTGTTGGGCTGCTCCTCCTCGCTTGGGTCCCAAACCAGCTTGCCATCATTCAGAGTCTCATTTGGCCATCTCTTGGGCTTTATATTTGTGTTTAGCAGGGAGAAACAGGAAGAGAAAAGTCTACATCGTCTCACACAGACCAAAAATCTGCCCTTGGTTACCTTTAAGAGTCAATTTTCATTTCTACTTTGAATTTTTCTGATGGTTTCATTATGGTTTTCTTCCACCACCAATGTCTTCCTCTTCTCCTCCTCTGGCTTTTGTGTCAGTTGAGAGATTTGCTGAGGTTTCCTAACTTTTTGTAAGATATGCTATTATTTGGGTTTTGTTAGACACAGAGAGTTCTGCAGGGGTTGGGTATTCTAAGTATAGAAATGCATTAGGGTACTTTTTATGTTGTCACTGGTCATAACTGTCACACAAGTATCTTGTGTAAACGTTTATAAGTTATAGCATGGATGTCAAACCACAGCATAAAATAATTGCAACCCAAGCTTGAAGGCTTTATAGACCTTTCCTCGTAACCCTCTGGACACAAAAAGAATTCTAACTATCAAAACTCTTATGGCAGATTCTCACTTACCTTCTCACTTTACTGTCTTATATCTCTCAGTCCTTCATCAGTACCTTAACCTACAAGCCACATGATCTTCTTTTTGTTGTTGTTGTTGTTTTTTTTTTTGTAGACGAAGTTTTACTCTGTCACCCAGGCTAGAGTGCCATGGCTTTAGCCTAGCTCACAGCAACCTCAAACTCCTGGGCTCAGGGGATCCTCCTGCCTCAGCTGCCTGAGTAGCTGGGGCTACAGGTGCATATCACCACAC
This sequence comes from Lepilemur ruficaudatus, assembly GCA_963574885.1. Classification (NCBI taxonomy): domain Eukaryota; kingdom Metazoa; phylum Chordata; class Mammalia; order Primates; family Lepilemuridae; genus Lepilemur; species Lepilemur ruficaudatus. The sequence goes on from CAUYRT010083001.1 coordinate 19,546, forward strand.
CTGGCTAATTTTTCTATTTTTGGTAGAGACTGGGTCTCACTCTTGCTCCAGCTGGTCTTGAACTTCTGAACTCAAGGAGCCTCCCACCTCAGCCTTCTAGAGTGCTAGGATTACAGGTGTGAGCCACCACGCCTGGCCAAGCCACATGATCTTGAACTCAAGAACAGATCTATGGCCACCTATTAATGGATCCTCAAAAAATATTTACTCTGCAGACAGATTTTGAGTGGGAAGGGGGACCCCTGTTCTAGTGTTGTACTTGCCAGGGGAGACTACACAGGAGGATCTGTTAAGAAACATAAAATTCTATCTTTTCTTAAAGAAAGAAATAAAGGTTTACTAATGCTTAATGGGTGGGCAGGGCATCCTCCCCTCAGTCTTTAAGACAGTCCCATGTCACCTGCAGCATCTGGGCCTTCCGAGGTAAGCTGGGGGGTGCAGGGGTCCACACGAGGTGGAGCATGACAGTGGTGCTCACGTCATTCACGTGCTCTCAGCCGTGGTCTGACGTCGAGCTTACGTGAGCTTGCTTCGCAGTTTTTATTTAAAACTAAAATAAAAACATTTATTAAAAAAATAAAGGATTTTTTTAAAGGATAAACTCATTGTTCTCATACAAATATAAAATAAACACATATCAAAGATTTCTGTGTAACTCATAACTTAATGAGGACCATCAGTGAGATGTTAGAACTCGTTCAAAGGAGAATTCAAAGAACACACATAGATAAGCCATCAGGAAAATTTGTTGAAACAAATTTACAATTGGATGCAGCCCTTGTCCACAGGGCAATAATAATTACATTTCACTGGACATAACCATTTGCATTTCTATAGACTAGAACCCTTTGTATCCTTACCAGCTTTTTACGACTCACAGATTTGTAAAATAGTGCAATGTTAATGAAATGTTGCTCTAGGCAAGACACTCAATAATCTTTTCTTGCCCATTTCAAAGTCTTTCACAATTTTTCCTGGCAAGTAGAATTACATATTAAATTATCTGGTCCTAAATGAACTGAAGCTTATGAGGATAAAAACCCTGTGGATTGAAGATGCCAAACAAGCCATAAGAAAATATCAGAGCTGACATTTCTTATACTGCTCAGAAGAGCTCCTTATCAGCTATACTAGGAAGCGGGACCATAAAGATGTAATTCTAAGTGACATAAAAGTTAGCCAAAAATTCATTTACAATCATCGAGAAGTGGATTTGAATATGATTAACATACACTGTCATTAGCAGTAGCCTTCTAACCAAGTGTGTGTTGGCCTTGAGATAAAGCCATCACAAGACATTAGGAAAGACTTGTCTCTTACCTCATTATTTTCTATTTTATATATGCTTTATGTTAGAGCATAATTTAGAAATTTACAAATAATAGGAGTGTATGTTCCAAGCTGTTTATTATTGCTATGGAATGGGGGACCGTAAGTTTGGAAACTGTGGATCTAAATGGCCGTGGCAGTCCAGCACAGAAAAACAAGCGTTTTAGAAGAAATAAAAGTCTTAAAGACGTTCAGAGAAGGGACTCAGATTGCCGGGAGTGGGAGTAAGGGAGGAAGCCATGACGCCTGCTTCGTGGCCCAGCCTATGTTGTCAACGGTGGTACTTCTGGGTTTCTGCATACAGTGGAATGCTTTCCACAGGATAGAACTCCAAGTGCCTATGGAACCCCTTTACTACTGTGACCTGGTGTGATGGTTAATTTTATGTGTCAACTTAAAGGGCGTTTTTGGATGAGGTTAACATTTAAACCTGTAAACTTTCGGTAAAGCAGATTGCCCTGCATCATGTCGGTTGCCCTCGTCCAATCAGCTGAAATCTGAATAGAACAAAAACTGGCCTCCCCAAGCAAGTGGGAGTTCTTCAGGGGACGGCCTGCCGGCTGTCCCTGCACATCGGCTCTCCTGAGTCTCCAGGCTGCTGCCCCACACTGTAGATTTTGGATTTGTCAGCCTCCATAATTGCACGAGCCAATTTCTAATAATAGTATATGACCACACACACACACACACACACACACACACACACACACGTCAGTTCTGTTTCTCTGGAGAACCCTGGTCCAGGAGGTGGAGAGTAGCACCTAATGACTATCGGGCAGGCTCTGAGCCTTACTGCCCATGTTTGCATCCTGGCTGTGTCACAGACCAGCTCTCTGCATGTCCTAGAGCAAGCCAGATCACTTCTCTTTGCCTCAGTTTCCTCAGCTGTAAGTTGGGAATGACAACAGTACCCTATTTCATGGGGCTGTTGTGAAGATGAAATTAGTTAATTAATAAAAAGTCCTTGTTACTCAGGAGGCTGAGGCAGGAGAACTGTTTGAGCCCAGGAGGTTGAGGCTGTAGTGAGCTATGATTGTGCCGCTGCACTCCAGCCTGGGTGATAGAACAAGACCCCTTCTCTAAAAAAACATAAAAAAAAAAATTTAAAAAATTTAAAAAGACATATTATAATAAGCCTTCACATATAGTTAGTGCATAAAATATATTAGCTTTTGTGATTGTAATGACATTTCCCCCAAATTTCATTTTATAATGATGAGTCACTACTAAAAATGCATGCAAACCCCTGGAACAAACCATTTTTTCAGGTCGTAGTTTTTATTTTATGCTTACTATTAACAAATGTTGCAAGTATTCTGTGGCCAAAACAAGAGCTTGCGGCTCCAACCACCCAGAGGCACAAGTATTTCATGTTCGTGATTTAACACGGTCAGCTAGCCAAAAAGATTCCTTAGCCACATTATTCAGAATTAGAATTTGAAAGTCCTCCACATGGTGATATTCCTGATTGTGGAATGACTTTGCAAGTCATCTTAAGAGGGACAGCTGTCCAATAATGAGGACACCCCCTCAGGTCAGCACGGGCAGGACCCATGCCTGCTTTCTGTCTGCCTGCAATCCAACAAGGGCCGAGAAGACACACACCTAGTTGCCATAGCAGATGACGAGTGAGCATGTAAAGGTACATAGCTCTTTGTGTTACAAAATGATTGACTGAATTAAAGAAACTAGCAGGTGACTTATTGAGCGCTGATTGCGTCCCAGGCTCTAGGCAAAGCGATAAAAACTCTCTCTCCTGTATGCAACCAAGGCTTCAACTTGTAACTGCTGGCAGTTGGATTCATTCTACCTCCAAACCAACTTCACTCCATTCTCTCTAAGAGGGTCATTATATTTCTCCTTCAAATCTTGCCCTCCCATTTCATCTGGCTTGCCCTGAATGAATTCAACCTGTGTTAATAATGCCCAGTCAATTTCTCTGTCCAGGAACTTGTTGTTTGCATGGTATCAGTTTCATGCATCCCTTGGATTTTCTCCTAGAATATGCCTCAACTTGTCCACCAGATTGTGATCTTCATAAGGGCAGGAATGGGAACATCTGGATGCTTAATGTTTGCTCTTGATCCAGCTAACTGATGGGCGTTTGCACTGGCACCTTGAATGTCCTTAGGCAAAGTATTTGTTTCTTTACCTGAGGAGTGAGGGTTTGAAGTTTCTGTAAGAGAATAGGCATCTTGAAAGAATATTTTATTCATAATCCCTGGTAATAAAAGCCAGCCACTGTCTCGATGGTATTTGTCATTCACATATTGGTACTGGCGAGAACCCAGGCACACGTTCCATTGAGAGGGACTTGCCAAGATCACAGCAGCATTTGCACCAGTTTTTATCAATTGGCCAGAAATACAGGATAGAATATGGTTCTTGTTATAAGTGACACACACAGCATTCACTTTCCCATAGTCTTTTCCCAGATAGTCAACATAAATTGGAGACTCTCAGAATAAAATGATGCAGGGAATAGTGGCGAAGCAGGTGGTTCCTTCAGGGAGAAAGTTCTGTTGTCTTCAAAAATGCGCTGGGAGGAAATCCTCTCGGCATGGTTCTGGACGAGAAACTAAAAATTGTGGTCCAGGTAGCCTTTCTATTAACAAACTTGAGTACAGGAACTTGTTCACACATCTCTCCAAATGCCTTCTGAGGAAGGGAGCTTAGGAGGAAGTAATGTCAACTCATCTAAATTCCACTGTTGTTCCAATTCACTTAAGGACTGGAGACATGTTTTTGCCTTAAAGGAAAAGACAATAAAGAATCCAACAAAATAAATATTCTTAATCGCTTATGCATATCTACCATAAGTTGTTTTCAAACTAGCTCAGTTGACTGAATGCTAAAAAGTGTATTTTGGTTAACACAAAGAAATATTGATTCATCAAACCTATAATTGCTACCATGATATGTTTACTTGGGTGAAATCACATACTAACATATATAAGAATGTAGGCAAGCAAGCACCATCAGATGACAAAGCTTTTAGAAAAATTCATGGGCTAACTATGTCAAACTAGCAAAATTCTATTTATTACCATAGTTTTGTTTCCTCTCCAAATTGAGAAAATACCAGTGGTGGTTGATTTTAATCCATGATGTTTCTGTGTTCTAAGGTACCTTAAGTCAGGTACCATGAGATACCATGATTTTCCAATGGGTAATTCACTTTTTGAAAGAGTAGTTCTAAGAAGGAGAACCAAGTCAAGGTGTTTTCAATCTTAAATTAATGAAAATATGACTGTGGTTTGGTGTCTGTCAAATTTTGGAAAATTTTCAGCCATTATTATTTCAAATATTTCTTCTGTTCCATTCTCTCTTTTCCTTCTGGTATTCTAGTCCTCATATATTACACTTTTTTGAAATTTTTCTACAGCTCTTGAATGTCCTACTCAGTTTTTGTCATTCTTTTATCTCTTGGTATTTCAGTGTGGAAAGTTCAAACTGACTTATCTTCAAACTCACTGATTCTTTCCTCAGCCATGTTCAGTCTCTGCTGAGACTATCAAGGGCATTCTTCATTTCTGTTACAGTGTTTTAGAGTTCTAGAATTTCTTTTTATTATTCCTTAGAGTTTCCATATATGTATATATTACTTCTCTGTTCTTCCATGTTGTCTACCTTTTCCACTGAAGCCCTTAATCATAGCTATTTTAGATTTTCTGTCTGATAATTCCAAAACCTGTGTTGTATCTAAGTCTGGTTCTGATTATTGCTTTATCTCTTCAGACTGTTTTCTTGCCTTTTAGTATGCCTTGTAATTTTTTCTTGAAAGTTGGCCATGTTGTATTAGGTAGTAGAAACTGAGGTAAACAGGTCTTTGCAGTGAGATTTTATGATAATCTGCTAGGAGTTATGTTGTGTTTAATGTTTTCTGTAGCTGTATGTGCCAAAGACTTCTAATATGTCTAGTGTCTTTGTTTTTGTCTTTTCTCTTGACCTTGGGCATCCCTAAGAATTTCTCCCCAGATAGAGTCAATGCTTGCTGTTCCTTCAGCTGTTATAAGATAAAGCCTTGTTGGTGTGGTGGTAAGGTGTGTGTTTTGGGGGCAGGGAGGAGCATTCTATAATCTTATGATTAAATCTCAGTCTTTTGTAGGCCTGTGTCTCTTGCATGTGTCCTTCACAAGTGTTTCTTAGCTTCCACCTACCTGTAAGTGAGACAGGAAAGCTGGGTGACTGGAGTCGGAAAAAGTCCTTTCCCCCGGAGGGATAAGGCTCTGATAAAGTCCTTTACTCGGGGAAGCCTTTGTCTTGGAGAACTCTTTGGGCATACTTCTAAATGATTACCTTCCCACGCCTCTGTCAGAGCAGGAGGGAATCTTTCTTGGCCCTTTATCATGAGAATCTGGTAATATTATGAAAGATAAAGTCAACAAAAGTGTGGAGGCCACCCCTACACAAGAATGTGCCTTCAGGACTGTCTTACTCACCCAGCCCACATTTTTTCCAGCAGTCATCAAAATTACCATTTCAGTGTTCCCACCAGTGCATGGAGCAGTAGCTTCTGCTCTGGGCGAGCAGATCTGTGCTCTCAAAAGGAGACTATGACCCTCCAGATTCACTGGTCCCTCCAGATTTCAGGACTGCAGTTTGCCCCGTGACCTCTGTTCTCTGGCAGGTTCAAGAAAAGTTGCTGATTTTCAATTTGTTCAGCTTTTAGTTGTTACAAGAATAGAGGGAACAATTTCCAAATTTTTTACATGTTGGATATCCCACATGCTCTTTTTGTACATAACGATTTACACACACACACATACATCCCTATCTCCATATGAGTAAATAAAGTCATATTAAAGGGAAGGAAAGGGATTAATAAACACCAGATGTAGAAGATGGTTAAATTGGGTGGGTACAGGGTGGATAATGTGTTAATTATCCATTAAACACAGTAGACATGGGGGGGGACATGATAATGTTAGGGTCCCACAAAAATGTTTTAATTTTAGTTTCTTTTAGAATCAGAAGAAAAAAATTAATATAATGATAATTAACTTAGCTTGGATTTACTTACAATGCAGTTATAAAATGTAATATTATATACACACATATTTATATATTATATACATGTGCATATATGTATAAATACATACATATACATATAATTTTTTTTATTTCAGCATATTACGGGGGTACAAATGTTAAGGTTACATATATTGCCCTTGCCCCCCCCACTCAAGTCAGAGCTTCAAGCATGACCATCCCCCAGATGGTGCACATCGCACTCATTATGTATGTACATACCCATCCCCTCCTCTCCCCTCCCATCTGCCCGACACCTGATAATTGTTGTTCCTATATGTCCACTTAGGGTGTTGATCAGTGAAACCAATTTGATAGTGAGTACATGTGGTGCCTGTCTATCCATTCTTGGGATACTTCACTTAGTAGAATGGGTTTCAGCTCCATCCAGGAAAATACAAGAGGTGCTATATCACCATTGTTTCTTATAGCTAAATAGTACTCCATGTTATACATATGATTTTTTAATAGAGGAAGAAACCCACAGAAACAAAGTGCTTAGAGCCCACCAAAGTCAGAATGAGATGAGTAAAAGGATGGGGTAAACTTTAGACACAGGCTATGGGCAAGGTCCTAGTTTTTGTGTTGGATACTCTCTTAAGGGTGTTTATTACATTGTGAAAAATATGTAACTATGTACATAAATATATAAATAAACGAAGGCCATGCATTGACTAATTATGACAGTGTAATGAACCAAAAATTATGTTGTTCACTTAAGGTGAAGGAGTGAGAGATAGAAACAGAGAGAGGGATGCAGGGAGACAGAGAGACAGAGACTTAGACACAGAGGAGCATCAGCTGAATGGGGAAAGCTCCAGGTCACTATGTAAAAGAAGGAGGCAGCGTTCTAATATTATTTCTGTTTGCTGTGGTCATGTCCAGCCCACCATAAAATGTTAGGAAGACTGTCCCCAAGGGCAGCCCACTCTGAGCCCAAGCTGGAACTGACTTAACCTGGAGAACCTCACATCTATTCTACCTGTAACTCACCCCTTATTCTCGTCTTTTGCTTTCTGAGTCTGCTGGTCTAATGTCAGCCTGCTCCTCCCCCACACCTGGGGTCTGTGCGTATGTGTGTCTGCTGCAACCCTGGCATTTGCTGCTGCCCTGACCACAGGCTGCCTCCATATTTCAACTCAAGCATTTGTCTCTCTCCTGACTTACACCCATACTAACTTGGAGCTTTTCTCAGGAACACTTAGGTTTGGGGATCCTGCTTTGTGACCCTAACTCCCAATGCAGCCCCTAATGGAAAGACACAAATGGGCAAGGCTTAAAAATGTGTTTTAGTCTAAGTCTGGAGGAATGGAATGAAATGAAGGTGCTAAAGGCGATTTGGGATTAAAGTTTTATCTATATGCTTGAGCATCATCAGAGATGTGTAATTTTTAAGAAATTATTCTCCAAAGACCACCACACAGTTTGAGTTGAGATGTGATAATTCCATGCAACAGAGAACACACGGTGTTAGCTGGGGGGACCTTGGCACCTCCCGATGGGTACTGCTTTGTGGAAGGGGGAGGAAGGTGAGACCAGGGAGTGTGTTCAGACTCTGGGACCAGCCTGCTCAGGTTTGCATCTTGGCTCTGCCACTTGTGAGTTGTGTGTCCTTCCCAGCAACTTGAGCCCATGTGCTCTGTAGTCCCATTTTCCAGCAGATAGTGACAATAGCAAATCAGGTGGCTGTGAGAGTTACAAAGGTCTTGGGTGAGGGTACACACAGCCCTCCACAGAGTGCCTGGCACAAAGCCAGTGCTGAGAATGCATAGCTAAATATCAAGTGCAGAGCTGCCTCGGAGTAAGTTCAATTGCAGGTTGTGACTGTCTCATTTCAGCTCTTTATTGCTCATTTTCCCTAAATGAGGTCATTTGGAATATAGACGATTCCAGTGTGCACACTTCAAGGAGAGGAGAGTGACTGACTCTGCACGTCTTTGCTGCTCCATCAGAGCCCGCCTGCTGCATTTCCCACTGAGACTGCACTCGTGTCTGCTGCAGGGCCTGTGGAGAGAAGCTGTGCCTGCCTGTGCCACCTCTGTGCAGCCCCTTCTGGATGCCCAGGGGTCAGAGGGGTTGAGCTCACAGCAGACCCCTCAGGAGGGGCTCTGTCCGTTTGTGTCACAGCTTCTCTGCTGGGCTATGTGAGTAGCACACGTTGGACTCTCACAGAGCAATGCCTGAGGTGCCTTGGATCACGCCCAATGGCTAACTTTGGAACCAAACATGGCAAAATTAGATCCCAGATGTGAAACCAACCCGACGCCCTTGCCACCACTGTCCCTACACATTTCTGACTACCAGCAGCTATCAACAATCTCAAGTGCTCCAAGAGGGCTGACAAATCTCTGCAATAGGCTGGGGATAGGCTGGGATCCATCCAGAGACATCTGGCTTCAACAAAGAGCACAGGGTGTTTTTCAAAACATCTTGCTTTTGACAGAGACCAGGCTTCTGCCAACCAATTCTCCCCCCTTTAAGACCCTAGGTCCATTCTATGTGATTCTGACTTCTTTGTCTTGGGCTCCATCTGAAGTTGTGCAAGAACCACGGGATTGCTTCAGGCCCATGAATCTTTAACTCTGTGCTCCCCACACTCTATCATAATTCTCCCAAGTGGGCTGCATAGCGTGGTCCCAGCCCTGCTCACCTACCCAAAGGGGATGTTTTCCCAAGATCAGCCACACGCCAGCCAACACAGTTTCCCAATTCATGGTCTCATGATCTCCCATGAGCACCCCCAGTGCTCTCTGCCTCTGAGTCCCCTGATGCACTCTGGGTGCTTGGCAAATAGGAAACCGCAAACAGAACGGAGTTCATGGACGGTCAGCACAAAGGGGGTTTCCTCAATGTGCATTCTTTGCTGAGAACCTCATTGATTGGTCTCCTGAGGCTGACTGTGAGGAAAAAAAAAAAAAAAAACAACTCTAAACCATTTTCATGGACCAAGGACCTCATTTAGGGGAAATTAGCAATAACAGAGCTGATATGAGCCAATTCAGATGAACTGTAATTGAAAGTACTCTGAGACAGCTCTGTAGCTGCTAGGAGATGAACAGATTTTAGAGGGAGAAAATGACAGCCATGTCACTTGGTTTCCAGGGGTAGAGTCTGTAGGGCAGCACAACTGAGGGGTCTGTGCTGGGAGTTTCTAAGGCCTGCAACCAAGATTCTTATGTTTAACTACAATTATAATTAAAGTAATACATGTACATAATCAAAAATCAAATCTCCCCCAAAAGGATCAAAATGAACATATATATATATATATATTTTTTTTTTTCAGGGACAACCTGTGGTTGCCACCATTTGTGGATTTATGGTATGTTTAGCATGGATTTCTCTTGATTATTCTGGTCGTGGTTCACTAAGCTTATTACAAATTTATATCTTTAACAAATTGGGAAATTTCAGCCATTATTTCTTCAAATATTTTTTCTTCACCATACTCTTTTGCCTCTTCTTATGAAACTTTGACCACATAAATTTTAGAACATTTATTATTGTTTCACAAGTCCCTGATACTTGCTCATTTTTCTTCAATCTTTTTCCCTCTGTAGTTTGAACTGTATAAATTGGATGGCTCTGTCTTCAGAGCCATGTCTTTTCCTCTGTCATCTTCATTCTGCTACTAAGCCCATTTAACAAGTGGTTTTAGTTCTTCTAGAATTTCCATCTGATAGAATATATTATTCATCTTCATACATGGAATTACATGTTTTTATATATTCTATTTCCTGGATGAGACTTCTCTCTATTTTTTCAACAATCTTTGTAATTACTTCTTGGAACAGGTGGGCAATGTAATAAGCAAAGAGATGGAAATTCTGGAACATAACCAAAAAGAAATGTTAGAGATCAAAAACACTTTAACAGAAATCAAGAATGCCTTTTACAGATTTATTAGTAGACTGGACACAGCTGAGGAAAATAATCTTTGAGCTTGAAGATCTTTTAATAGAAACCTTAAAAACTGAAAAGCAAAGAGAACAAAGACTGAAAAAAAAAAAAAAGCAGAGTACCCAGGGACAATGGAGCAAGTACAAAAGGTGTAACATATGCATAATGGGCATAATAGAATGAGATGGAAAAGGACAGAAAAAATATTTAAAACAATATGACTAAGAATTTCCCTAAATTAGTCAAACACCAACACACAGATGCAGGAAGCACAGAGAATACCCCCAAAAAGTTATAGGTAGGCACATCATTTTTAAACTAAAGAAAATTAAATATAAAGAAGAAAATTCTGAAAGAAGCCAGAGAGAGAAAGAGAGAAAAAAATGCCTGGCCTGTAGAGGATGCAATATGAGAGCTGTGTCCACCTTCTCTTCTCAGAAACCATGCTAACAAAAAGGGAGTGCAGTGAAATATTTAAAGAGTTGAGAGAAAAAAGCCACCACCTTGGTTCTCTGTGTACTGTGGAGCTATCCTTTAAAAGTGAAGAAGAATTTTATGCACTGTCTCTCAGAGGATAGAAGTAGACAGGAAGACATCCTAACTCATTCTCTGAGGCCAGTGTTACCACAGTACCAAACTAGACAGAGATGTAGGAAAAGAAAACTACAGACCAGTGTATCTCATGAACATGGGTGCCGTCAGCTCCCTGGCCATGGCGCTGGGAGTCCCATCACAGCTGGGGCTGCTGTGCTCACAGGGGAGTGTAGAGCCCCAAATTTCTCTCCTCCTGTCCTTCCCCACACATGGATGCCCCCAGGTACCTTCTGATCTTGCTGAATA
>CAUYRT010083005.1:0-14135 GCA_963574885.1 Lepilemur ruficaudatus
CTGTAGTCCCAGCTGCTCAGGAGGCTGAGGCAGAAGGATCGCTTGAGCCCAGGAGTTTGAGGTTGCTGTGAGCTAGGCTGACGCCATGGCACTCACTCTAGCCTGGGCAACAGAGTGAGACTCTGTCTCAAAAAAAAAAAAAAAAAAAAATCTGAACTAGCACCTCTTCTGAAAATAGCACTACAGAGGCTGATTTTTTAGCTTTTAAACTACTATACTTAAATATATTATCCAACCATGCTATTTAAATTAATATGCCTGAAATAAGCAATATTTTAATTGCTTATTTAATTTAATATTTTAATCTATTTTAATAATAGATTATGAATGCAATAGTAAAATTAATTAATTCTTAAAAAATTAATATATTCTTGAGTATGACAGAATAATTTTCAATGTTCCAGAAACCCTAAAACCTGATAAGGTCTCATTTCAGAAAATTCTGCAACTACAGATATAGGGACTATGTATGCTGCATGTCATAAAATCAACTCATAGTTTGAATCTTCTTGCTTATATATTTGTCGGCATCTAGCATCTTTCCACCCTATTGATGCATTTCTTCTTCTTGTCATGTGGCTCTTGTGATGTGGTGCTGAAAAGTTTCTTCTTACCTCTCTAGTGGCTTCTTTTCAGTCTGTTTTGCCAGTTCTTCAACCTCCACCCAACTCATAAATGCTGATTTTCCTCTATATCTATAGTCCAGCCATCTCTTCTAATTTTTTTTATGCAGATCTTTAACCCAACATCCCCATTTGAATGATTAATTCATCCTTCTCTTTTTATCAAAAATAATTTTAAAAATCCAACCTACAATATCTATTCTCCTCTGGCAATGTTCCCTATACAGTTGTCATTGCTTAATAACAAGGATATATTCTAAGAAACCATCATTAAGTGATTCCATCTTTGTGCAAATATCATGGGGTGTACTTACACAAACCTAGGTGGTATAGCCTACTACACACCTAGACTATATGGTATATGTAGGTTATTGCTCCTAGGCTACAAACCTGCAGAGCAGGTTACTGTACTGAGTACCATAGGCAATTATCACACAATGGTAAGTGTGTGTTTATGTATCTAAACATATCTATACATAGAAAAGGTACTATAAAAACATGATATAAAAGATAAAAAAATGGTGCAGCTGTATAGGGCACTTATCATAAATGGAGCTTGCAGGACCAGAAGTTTCTCTACTCTGGGTAAGTCAATGAGTGGAGGATGAGTGAATGTGAAGGCTTAGGACATTACTGTACACTACGGTAGACTTCATCACACTTTACTCTTAGGATTCACTAAATTAAAAAAAAAAATAAAAAAATTCTTCAATATTAAGTTAACCTTAGCTTACTGTACTTTTTTTATTTATAAACTTTTTAGTTTTTTAAACTTTTGGACTCTTTTGTAATAGCACTTATCTTAAACTCAAATACATTGTACAACTGTAAAAAATATTTTTTTCTTTATATCCTGATTGTTTAAGCCTTTTTTCTATTACATTTGTGTTTTATTTTTTAAATTTTTTTTTTGTTAAAAAATAAGGCACAAACACACACATATTAGCCTAGGACAATACAGTCAGTATCAACAATATCACTGTCTTGTCTCTCTAGAAGGTCTTCAGGGGCAATAACACACGTGAAGCTCCTGCCTCCTAAGACAACCATACCTTCTGGAGTACCTCCTGAAGGACCTGCCTAAGGCTCTTTTACAGTTAACTGCTTTTTTCTTTTTTACAAGTAGAAGGAATACACTGTAAAATAACAATAAAAATCTAGTACAGTAAATGCATAAACCAGTGACATAGTCATTTATTATCATTACCAAGTGTTATATTCTGTACTTGATTACATATGCTAGACTTTTATATAACAGGCAGCACATTAGGATTGTTTATACTAGCATCACCACAAACACATGAGTAATGTCTTTTGCTATGACATTATGATGGCTACAATGTCACTAGGCAATAGGAATTTTTCAGCTCCATTATAATCTGATGGGACAACCATCATATATGTGGTCCATTGTTGACTGAAAGGTTGTTATGGGACCCCTGACTGTGTTTGATGATGACACCAACAGGCATTCCATTGCTTAAACCACAAACAGGAAATCATCTTTTTCTCTTCCTCTTCTCTGTCTCTTATAATCAATCACCAATAACTGCATATTCTACCCTTCCAATGTTCTTGCACTTGTCCCAGTTCTTTTACTTTCTCTGTGTTCTTCAGTCATGATAGGAGCAGCCTTTTTAGAGAAGTATTCAGAATACTAAGAGTATTGACTCCATACAATCCTATCATTCCATTACATTTTTTATCTCTGCTCACCCCAGTCACTACTTACCATCGGATGTTGGAGCTTTGTAGTCTATATGTTATTATTCTATTCTTACCTCTATACTACTCTTGATATCCAGTAAGCTGACCTAAGCACCCACAAACCCTCCCACAACTACCCAATCCCCCTATCTGTGGCCAGAACGCTCCCCCACCTCCTCTTGGAATATTCTTCTCTCGCTCTTGCCAAAAGTACAACCTAGACATCTACTGGATTCATAGCTTCTTCCCTTTTGTAAATTGAAGTTGTTTCACTTCTTACCACAGGATCTAGGTATACTACTTAGAATTTCTTACTTTCCATTATTTCCTAAGATCCATTACTTCTTCCACCTCATTTTTTGAGATTCATTCCTCTGGATAAATTACTTTATCCATCTTATTCCTGCTGTCATCTAACAACCAACTTTACACCAAATTTCTTCATGGAGATTAATGATTTTCATCCCTACTCTTGTCAAGTTTCTTGATAACATCAATATGTATAAATCCTATCTCCTGGCTTCTCAGTTTCCTCACCTGCTTATATTTGTACCTATTTTGTTACCTTTTTCCTGTCTATTACAACAGAATAACTGGCTAACTGGCTCTCCTTGTTTCCAAGGACACTAGTACTGGGCTAGTGCTCTGGGTCCCATCCTTTATAACTTCTTTGAAAAATTATCTTCCTTCGCATAGTTATCTCCATCATCTCCTTCAGCATCAATTACCTAAATATGTAAGATCCTTTGCATCAGCATAGAAACATGCTCTAGTTTCCACTATTTTAATGAAAACCCTACTTTAAGTCCACGTGTCCTTTCAATTATGGCTGTTTCTCCGTCCTAGTCATAACCAAATTCTTTCAAATACTTTTCTACATTTATTCTTCTTTGTATATTTTCTCATTTTACTCCCATGCATTAGTTTTATAATTTTTTGGCAGTGGGTGAGGTGAGAAAACAAAAACATTATAGAAAAACACAAAGAAGAAAATAATAATCATTCACATTTCTATCATTTTTAGTTAATGACATTTAACAATGTGAAATTTTTGCTTTTGTGTTTCATTATTTTTGTTTTATTTCACTTTTTAAAAATCACTTTATTGTTTCTGCAAAAGTGATAAATGCTAATTATAAAGTTCTCAAATTATGTGGAGACATTATAAAAGTTTTTTAAAATTCTCCAAAATATCATTCCCCTGAAATTACCTTCAGTTACACAAAGCAAATACATATATCATTCTATGCATATAAACAAAAGAAATGGCTGATAAAAATATTTTATAAAAATAAAATTATAATGTATATGTTATTTTAAATACAATATTGTTTTATTTTAATGGGATTTTACTACCTTCTAAGTTTTACTATACTAGTACTCTATATGCTGAAAATTTATTACTTCTTTCTTCTATAGAAATGACAATTCTTAATATTGTTTAGATTCATTTTTCTCTTTCATTTGTTTAATGTTTATCACAATCACTGTGTTTCTTTTTTGTTCTCCATATTTATCTTTCTCTTAATTTGCTGAATTTTTTTGTTAAACAAATTGTTTGTCAAGAAGAGTTTGTAGGTTGCATACTCCCTGACATTTTTCAAATCTGGGGATATATGCTGATAGGCTTTATACTTGACTGAGACTTCGGGTGGGCATAATGTTTCTGGGTCACACTTTTCCAAGAACTTTGTAGAAAGCACTTCATTGTATTCTGGCTTTGAAGGTTGCCGAGGAGAACTTTGATGTGTGCCTGATTTTTTCCTGTTGTAGACGATTTGATTTCTAATTTGAGATGCCTCAAAAAACTTTTAGAAAAATAATACTTACATTATATAACAGCATATCGTTTGGTCTTGAGATTTCAATAGCAAATTACTCTGGAGCCGCGTTCTTTTTAAATGTGCAGATTTAATGATTTCTTTATTTCCCAGAAATTCTCTTGCATTAAATTTTAGAAAAACTTTTTTTTTCTTTTGTTCTTTTCTACTTTAAGAACACAAATTATATTATGTTGGCTTAACGTGCCCTATCATCTATGTCCAGTTAGCCTCATTCTCACTTCTTTAATCTCTCTTTTGTGCACCGAGTGTCTCAAACCCTTCCACTATGTCAGTAATCTTATTTTTAGTTGTGTAATTTTTGCTCTTTATCTCTTCAAATTAAATTATTAATTCTATCAAAACAATTTTATCATTTTCCCTTACATTTACAATTATTGTCAATTTTTTTCTTTTTATTTTTTTTATCTTGGAGCTGTTATTTTACGAAAGTTATATTTTTCTCAATTTGTTCTACTGTGCCAAGCAATTGTAAAAAATTTCCTTCTGTATCTCAAGTTACGTTTTCATGTTGGATGGGCTCCTTTCTTTCTTTCCCATGCCTTCTTTCTTATCTTACATTGTTTTGCCTCAGTATGTTTGTTTAATTGTCATGTCATTTCCTTTCATCTTTCTCCTTTATCTGTACCTGGTTGTCTGTGCCTAGACACTCCATTTGTTTGGATAGTTGTGAGAGTAGGTGGGCCCTCTTCCTGAAGTATCAAGGCCAGCTTCTTTTTATTTTCTTCATGAGATGTGATGTGAAGTCTGGGTACATTTTTTCTACCCACTTTTTGTGGGATAAGGCACAGAAATGGAATGGAGGAGGTGGTGGTGTCATTTGAAGCGGAATGTCTGCTTCTCCCTTTGTACATCTTATGTAACATACCAGGATGTTCTCTTCCTAGAGACAAGAGTGAATTGGGGATCAGTGAGTTTGCACAAATTTAAGGGCCCTCATTAAAGAAAAAAGTGCCAAATTACACAAATGCAGAATTAGGTTCGGGGTCTTAGAAAGAACTCATGTAAGTGAGGGAAACCTGAGAATTGAGCTTCATTAGCCTCCAGTAAATCCACCTTAATTGAATGCATTCTGTACCCACCAGACTTTAGATTATTTTTCTTATGGAACATTATAGTCCTGAAGGTTGCTCTTATAACAGGGTCATCCTCTTTGTTTTCTGTCCCTACTCTACAACACTCTTTCCAGATGCTGTTTCCTTTGCTTCGTGGTCACAAGAACTAAAAATATATTACTTTTTGTTGTTTCACTAAAGATTTTGAGATATTGCTCGGGATTTTTTTTGTGTGTGTGCAAGCTTCAGCATGATTTTGAGACACAGGGAAGGATAGAATCCTTGAAGGGCAGAGACTCATAAATTGCCATTTCATAATTTAATTTAATTTAATTTATTTTATTTTATTCTCTACCAGTTCACAGAAATCTTTTTTATTTCTGGCATACTCCCATTCTTAGGTTGTCATTTTACTCTTGCTTTCTTTTTTCTTTTCTTACCAGAAGAAACCTCAGTTAGTTTGTCTTTTTCGAATCTCCAAAGTTGTAAGGCTCTTTTTGTGTACAAATAAAACCAAGCCATACTCAGATAGAAATTTTTTACAGTATATTGAGCATAATTTATGTGTTTAATGGGCAAGTATTTGTTTCCCAACACTCAGGAACAATAGGTACCATATTATTCTTATTTCAAAGCAAATTAAGTTTGATTCCTAATGATGAGAATCATTGAAGCTCACGAGGTGCATGGAACAATGGGGATCATTTGATCCATAAGTTGTGGTAAATTCCATCATTGGGTTTTTTCCTTCCACTGCACAACCAGTGAAAACCTCTTCCTATTTCTGTCAAGCAATATTGCCTCATTTAGGATTAGAAATGAATTTCACTCAAAGCAAACTTAGCGACAAAGAAACTTGCTGCTGTTCTCAAGGGCTGTGAGCCAGGCTTCACAGTGTCTTGTGTCCACTTCTGCTCTGGCCTGCTGAGGACAAGAATGGCTGTATCCATTACCACTCGATATAGCATTACTTAAGAATCTACACTAATCTCCTCAAAAACCTCTTCCCTGAAAGAAAAAAAGCTTTTAGATTGACTTTGGCCCCAACTTGCTATGATACTTCTTGAAATGCAATATCCAACACCATCTCCATTTCCCAATCTACATGAAATGGCACAAAACTTTACAAGGTGACTGTTTCCTACTCCCCATGGGCTATTGATAGGTTCTAGTGTACTTCTATAGAAACTTGCATTCATAAAGGAATGCTTTCTTTTAATTGGCTGGCTTTGTTCTATTTTTGAAAAAGATGGTGGCAGTGTCTCACCATAGCTATTGACTCATCCCTTACCTGAGTCTGTCAAAACTAAGGTAGGGCTTCTATTGATCTTGTAGCTTAGATCTTTCATTCGTCCATGTTAGAAAAGACTGAGGAGAAAAAAAGCAATACGATTTACCTCATGGGGTTTTAGAAATTATCCAAAACTTCGAAGTTTTAGTTTTTGTGCTAGAACGATTTTCTGGATGATGAAATCATCATTTAATTCAGGTATTACCTTCTTTAGTAGAATATTGCACTACCTAAAACCTGCCTTCTTCTAGAAAATGTGTAAGGTTAAACTCAGTGCTACAGTCCTATCAATAGTCTGTTTTAGCCCTCTGATCAAAAAGACTACTATTGTTTTATTCATTAGAAATGCTTAAATGAATCCTTTCAATTTCTCTACAGTTCTTTTAAAATCCAGAGCCCTAAACAGGATGATGAGCCTAGAAATTAATTATCAGTTGACAATTTCTTTCTCATAAGTCATAAAGAGTCTCTTACCTTAAATTATCTTGTATTAAAATGTACTTGGACTGCCCAAAATACAAAGCTAGTCTTGCCTTTATGCTCACAAGGCATTTTTATTTTTGTAACTTGCGTAGAATAAACACTGAGAATCATGCTACCTTTTAGCAATTGGGATTGAACTTATTTTTAGTAAGACATCACTTAAAAATTCTTCAAAAGCCAGTTGGAATGAGAATACCTACTTTATACATAAACTGTGGCAAAATTTTTTAGATGTCTGGATGTACACTAAACCCAGCAATTCTTGGATAGCACTTTTTATTACTTTCTTATTCTATTAGCACTATTTTTGAAGTTTCTGACCTTCTGTGCCAGTGAAGTTTCTCTTGATGCCAGTCTTTTATCCCTGTGTACTATAATTCAGATGGAAAGTACAGCATAAATCTAGTTTGAGAGTAGCGAAGATATTTATATATTTGAAAAAGTTTTTTGGTCTTGGATAAACATTTTAGCTTTCAAAAACAAATTTACTAAAAATTAAACATGAGGTATAATAGTGCATATAGTAGCTATACAAGGCTATTTACATTTTATACTTAGTTAATAGGCTATTTTACATATACTGAATGATATTCTATGAAAATCTGAAATAACATTTTTTCTTTGCGCTCTTTGTTTTGTTGTTTATAGAGAATGACTCTCTCATCCCCTGCTTCTGCTCATTATCTAACTTTCATCCTTATCTAAAACAAACCATGAAGTGACATCACCTTTTAGCACAGACAGCAATGTATCCTTTTGTTGTGGAAAGGTTCAAAAAGTTAGCCACACTAAATATGGTTTTGGTTTTTATTATATAACAAATGCCACAACCTATATTGACAGCAGAGTCACATCTCTGTACTGCAGATAGAAAATGAGAGAATTGGAACTTGCTGTGCTAAACTGCTGAGATCACCATCATGCATTATTAATTAAAATAAATAAGAAATAAAAGAAAAAATGACTTTTGCTCCTGCTATTTGAAAGGTCTATAGTGCATTATCCAGTTATCAATTCAATTTCTTTTACCACATCATGCACCAAATTTATACTATGTGGGTGCCAAAATTCTATCTATGACCTTGTCACTTTAAGTTTTCATAAATTCCCCCCCCAACCCAGTATCTGTCTCATATTCACTAAAAACTCACTTCCTTGAATTTTATATTCATAATCACAGAGCCTAGGAATAAAAGCCAAGTTGCTGTCATTGATGGGTTATTTCAAAATAACTGAAAATTATATGAGCAAATCTGTCACTTAGAAAACTTAGACTGAGTTTCACATTTTGTTGGGTGACCTTGGCAGAAACACTTAGTTCATAGCTACTAGATTCCAAAACAGACAACCAAGACTGTCAATTGAGTGAAATAGCAGATTTTAGAAGGAGGAGGAGGAGGAAAGAGAGGAGGAAGAGAAAAAAAGAAAAGAAGGAAGAAAAATCAATTTATGTCAATTAAAGTCAAATATGTTTTAATGATTTTATTACATATTAAACTAAAACAATGCATCTTCTAATTTTAAAAAAATGAGCAAATATTAATCTTCCATGTAGTCTTTGGTGATTAGAAAATATTTCTGCAAATTCACTGCCATTCCTTTCCTTTAAAGGAGAAGACTATTTTCTCTACCTTTGAATGTGGGCTGGACTTGTGGCCCACTTTTAATGAATAGAATGTGGTGAAAATCTTGCCTGGTGATTGGATCATAGAAGGGCTGGACTTTGCTTGGTTCTAGTTTTGTTTGAACACTTTGGAAGGATGCTAGTTGCCATAATGTAAGGATGCTCAACTGCCCTGAGAAAGGTTCACGTGGAGAAGAAATGAGGTCTCTCAAGAACAGCCAACATCGACTTGCCAGTCCAATTCCAAGATTGGAATTGGATACTTCTGCTCTAGTCAACTATTCAGTTGACTGGAACATCAACTGAATATCTGACTGCAACATCATGGGAAATCTCAGCTGGAACTGCCCATCCAAGCTGTTCCTGAATTCATGACCAATAGAAACTAGGAGAGATTGAAAAAAATTGAATTATGCAATATATACATAGCAATAGATAATTAATACAGGGTCACAATATTAATATTTTTATTCCTTACTGTCTTCTCTTTGAGTTAAAGATGAAGATAAGTGTCTATTATTTTATACATCCTCTACTAACAACTTAGTTCTTTTTATATTTCTCCTTTAAATTGCAAAGTCTAAAAAATGTTTGATGGAAACAAATTTAAAAGTCAGTATTAAAGATGATTTTGGATATGATGGAAAAAGCAGTCTCACGGATAGTGCTTATTTCATAACTATCACCTTGTGTGGATGAAGAATAAAATCTTACAACTACAATTTTTCCAGGAATGGTCTAAGTTTTTAATTTTTTTCATCTTATTTAATGTTATATCACCTTTTTAATATCATCCATTTTTCCTTTTAGCATTCTTTTCTAGGGTTTATATTGGTTAAATATTTATAGGAAATCAGCTACAATGCTGACTAATGTCTAGGTAATGGTTGAGAGAGAGAAATATCCAGGCAAATGTGGTCCTTTGCCCAAGATTGTAGAAAGATAATAAATTTTTATCATTCTTTTAATTGTTCAGTATAGGAATTTTGCATTCTGAAACAAAACTGATGTTTGTTTATTATTATTTATTTAGAACTCCAATTTTCAACCACATAAACAAATATAATTTTCAAATACCTTGAAGCAGAGTAAGTAGAAAAGAATGTTATGTTATGAAAAAGTAATTTGATTATTTGCCTTGTCAAATATAAGAATTTTGGAGCCAGGACCTTAGGATTTACCTGGTCTCATCCTCTCAGGCCAGGAAAAATCAAAGCCCAGAGAAGTTGAAGAAAGAGTGGGTAAATAATACTACCCAAGTCTAGTAGAATGTTCTTTCCACTTTACCATATTGCTTCCTGTTTTGAACATATTTTATCACTTTACCAAATTTACATTTGCTACAGAGTCAATTTCTTATTCTCAAAATCTTACACCATTGTTTTACTTCCCATCTGACTAGGCTAATGAAACTCAAGCTTTTGTCTATCATAAAAACACTGTTGGGCTATTAGAAGAATTAGAAGTAACTCGTAATGCCCAGAGGCCATTCTGACTCTGTGCCCTAGGATTTGTCACCATGGATTGCTAGTGCATGGTCCCAGTAAATCATTAATACAGCTGAACTGTGCTCTGCTTCAGTAGTACCTGCATGTATACAGGTCGATTCTCCTCTACAACTGTTTTCTTGAATATTTAATCAAGTCACTAAAGAATGGAATATGAAAATATGTATTTGATTGTTCTACACATCGTGGTCATCGCCAAAGACATCCACACTCTCATATGGTGACCAAACTCTTCACTTTCTTGCTCTATGTTGAAATCTGTTTCTTTCCTCAGGACACTGTTCCCCTGTAGTCATCTCAAGTGGCAGAAGTTTGCTCCTTCACACACTGCATATCTCCCTCCCAGAAGTGCAATAGGCCTTGTTGCTCCTCAGCATGGTTTGCGGACAATTCTCCTTCCTTCCTTTTAAAAATGTCCAGTTTTTAATCCCACAATTCCATGCCAAGGGGCTATCCTGTCCAGTATCCTTCCTTGCTGCACTTGGTATCTGACTATCTTATCATTTTCTTTCATTCCTTAAAGATATTAGCTCCTGGTTCATGGTCACTCTCTCCACCACAATTCTTGACATAATTCTTAAGAATTTCAATATCTACTTAGATGATTCTTCCATTATCTTGGCCTTAAGTTGTTTGATATACTTTCCTTCCTAAGTTGTTTGATATACCTGTGCCCCCAGTTACTCATTCCCAAGGTCACACCCTAGAACGGGTCATTACCAATAAGTGCAGTCTCTGAATTTCATTCACAAGCATCCTACTTTCCAACAATCACTTCCTATCTTTCCACCTCACTTGATAGCAACTCAACAATCTCTTTAACTGAAGAATCTACAATCAATTGACTCACTACTTTTTCTTATCCCTTACCCCTCCTCACATTTCTACTTCCTTCTTTATCCTGCTTACATTCCATCTTTAGTTGTTATAACCATTCCCTGGCTCATTGCCTTCTACTTCTTTTGCTCTACTCTCTTGGCAAAGCCAATGTGCATCACGTTTGCATCCAACTTGTCTCCCCCTTTACTTCTGCCCAGACAGTAGCACTGAACATGGCTGGAGAAAAACAAACCACATCACTTTAAATATGACTACAAATTTAAAGTTAGCTTTTAATGATGCTCGGAATTCACACTGTCGTTTCCTAATCAAGTCACTCTCCTGTTTCCCTTAAGGACTGTTTCAAATCGTCTCTCTTCTAATCTCCAATACCTATTCCCTTATGTTCATTTCAGTCCATGACTAACATGCTATTTTTCTAAGAATTTGGTAGCAACAAGAAGGGAATTTCAAAAAGCCTTAGCAAATACATCTACTCACCTATCATCACCTGGGCCTGTTGCCTGTCAACTTTGTCTGTTGTGATAAACTATCTATACTCCAAGCAATGACTAACCCTTCCACCTATGTGCCTGTTTCTACTTGCCAACCCAAGCATATTGCTTCCAAAAATCTTCCCCCCTTGCTTTATCATTGTGTCTTTCCTCTCTACTAAGATTTTTCTCATAAAT
The DNA here is from genome assembly GCA_963574885.1 of Lepilemur ruficaudatus. Taxonomy (NCBI): domain Eukaryota; kingdom Metazoa; phylum Chordata; class Mammalia; order Primates; family Lepilemuridae; genus Lepilemur; species Lepilemur ruficaudatus. The sequence continues at coordinate 11,644 of CAUYRT010083005.1, forward strand.
CGAATTTTCTGTAATTTCTCCCACCTTAAAATAATTCTCCTTTGATTTTTCTCTTCTCCCCAGTTACTGCCTCAGATTTTTCCATTACTTCAAAGAGAAACTTCTCAAAACAGTTACCCCCAGCCCCCTCTAATTTTCTTGCCTTTATTCTTCCTTGAACTCACCACATTCAGGCTTTCATACTCACAACTCCACTGAAATTGGTCAAAGTCACCGATGACCTCTGCATTGCTTCCATTCTTAGTCCCACCTACTGATCTGTCAACAGTATTTTGCAGAGTTGAAGGACCTTTCATCCTGAAGATGCTGTCTTCACTTGCCTTTCAGGATACTTCACTGTCGTCATTTTTCTCCTGAGCTGAGGTTGCCCATTCTCAAGCTCTTTTGCTGATATCTCCTCTACTTGCCTGTCTCCAAAATTGAAGTGTTCCAGGCTTCGATCTCTGGACTTCTTTTCTTTTATATCTACACTTTACCCCTAGGTTTCATAAAATCTCAACTTTAAAGATCGTTTATATCTTGAGTAGTCCTAAATGAACATCTTCACCCCAGACCTCACCCTTGAACTTTCAACTTGTATAACTAATTGCCAACTTGACATTTTTTACCTGGACTTCTAATGAGCTAATGGGCATCTCAAAGTAGACTGATTCTAATATTACTTCCATACAAAAGTCACATGGATTTTTGAAGAAAGATATAATGCCACTGATACCATCTTTTCTCTCAGGCTTAATAAATGCAATTTTTCAATGATTCTCACATGACATGATCCTTAGACTCCTTGTTACCTTCCTCATCCATCGCTGAATGTGCTCCTAGTTTCTGGCATCCCTCTTAAAATGCAATGCCCACAGAACCACAGTATTGTTTAGTAAATATTTAACACTTACTGCATGTCACTGCACTGGGCAAGACTCTAGTAGTCTCTAACCAGAGACAAGTATAAATGGAACTTTTTCTTTTTTTTCTTTTACCTTTTAAGTGTTTACCGTTCATTTTAAATAGTGTGAAATTTAGGTAGAAATGGATGTTAAGCCTCTTGATCTATCAAGACTGTTTCTCAGAATTCTCATCGATTTGCATCTCCATTGATCTTCATAGTGCCTCAAATATAATGACAGCAACTCTTTAGAATCCTAGCATATTATGTTTCTGGACCACAGATGAAACTTCTCACAACAGTCAGTGCCTTCTTCCAGAGTCCTTCTCTATTTTTGACTTACACATTCAGCCTGGCAAGTGAAGGATTTGTCACATGCTACTGGGATTCTTTTGGAATACTAATGAAGTAAGACTTCTTCATCTGTAACACATACAACTGACAGAAGATTACTATTCAGAATATGTAAAGAAGTTTCTAGAGATCTATAGAAAAGAACTTGCCAGCAGATTGATGGGCAATGATAAGGCTATAAAATGCACGAAAGAGGAAATCTGCATAGTCAGTATATCTCCCGAGTGATCAGGGAAGCCCACTAATATCTATGTGGACATATGTAGTTACTTTCAATAAAATTTAATATTTATCTTTATTTATCATTCCCTCCCTGGCTATTTGTGTATAAGAATCTGTTGCCAAAATTGTGGTCCTGACACAATTGTCTGTGCACTGGTTACTCTTACTGATTTTTTCTTTTCAATTCATTTTTCTGTGTATTTCTTTTTTTGTAAACTTAAGATGCAACCATTAAACTTTATTTAAATCTCTTCTTTAATCTTATTTGTATGTGTCACTTCTAATTTCTTTATTCCCCTTCCAAACCCCTAATTTCCTATAACAAAATGTTTGAAAGCATCAACAGTGCCTACATGACTTCCAATTTTGTATCACAGAAAGATGCAAGATGTTCCAGGTCTCTTCTAGAAATGTTCCATCCTTCAACATTGTAGAAACTCAATAAATATTTGTTAAATTGAATTGAAATGCAGGATTTACATTTTGTCTTTATATGAAATCATAAAAGCAGGCAGCTGTGAGTAGAGCTGACAAAGAACACGTTCTTATTAATCATGTGACAAAGCCTTTTGAGGAGCATTCATCAAGGGGTAGATTAAAATCCTTGGTATGAAACCTAGAATGAGAATTCTTCATTTCTACCATCACCAAGGAGCCATTATTTTCACCTGGGTTCCTCTTCTTCCCAAGGCCTAATTGCAGTTTTGCAAATTAATATCAATAGATCATGAAATAAATTCACAATCAACAATTTTTAGACAGATTTTGTGACTTTCTTTTCTTCAAAATATTATGGGGGTACAAATGTTTTTGGTTACATGGATCACTTTTGTAATGCTTGAGTCAGGGCTATAGATGTGCCGATCAATCACCCAGATAGCTTTCACTGTACCTGTTAGGTAGGTTTTCATCCATCCTCTCATCCCCCTCCTCCTGCTTGATTTAACCCGAGTTTTACTTCCCTCTGTACACATGTGTGCTCATCAGTTAGTTCCAATTTAATAGTGAGTACATGTGGTGTTTTTTTTTTTTC